>JAGKTI010036465.1:0-11066 GCA_018397915.1 Birgus latro
AATCCAACATGAAACGAGGACTATCTTGAGCAACATAAAAAAAAAAATTGAACAAGCCTGAACTGGAGTATGTGTTTAATGTTTAGTAAAATTGAGTTTGCCAATCGTTATCAGAATTCTTGATTACAGTTCGTATGGTGCACTGTAGAACCGAAAATTATCCACGGAGAGGCAGTGTTAGTCGGTCGTTTTTTACCCATGTTATTTCGGAACAATCTGTCTCGTAACCACGTCGTTTCGAACCTGTGTCGTATGGTACCTGTGTCGTTACGTGCTTGTGTCGTATGGTACCTGTGTCATATGGTACCTGTGTCGTTACGTGCTTGTGTCGTATGGTACCTGTGTCATATGGCACCTGTGTCATATGGTACCTGTGTCGTTACGTGCTTGTGTCGTATGGTACCTGTGTCGTATGGTACCTGTGTCCTTTGGTACCTACTTGTGTCGTTGGGTACCTGTGTCGTATGGTACCTACCTGTGTTGTTTGGTACCTGTGTCCTTTGGTACCAGCGTCGATTCGTACCTGTGTCGTATGGTACCTGTGTCGTTTGGTGCATGTGTCGTATGGTACCTGTGTCCTTTGGTACCTGTGTCGTATGGTATCTATGTTGTGTGGTACCTGTGTCGTTTGGTACCTGTGTTGTATGGTACCTGTGCCGTTTGGTACCTGTGTCATTTGGTACCTGTGTCGTTTGGTACCTGTGGCGGATGGTACCTGTGTCGTTTTGTACCACTGTCGTTTCGTAACTAAGACTTTTCATACCAAACTTAAAACTAGGAACAAATATGTCAACTTTGGAATGAAACTTTGACATTGTTACCCCAGCTTGTGACGTAACTTTGCGGCCTGCTAACATTTATTGCCTGTGTGTGTGACGCCAATTTATAAGTTAATTCATTTGAAGGTGTACAAACTAAATCATGCCTCGTTAATAGCACTAAACTTTTGGAGTACAAAATTTTGCGTTGTTTACGTTATTAGGCCGCACCCACCCTAGGGACTGGATCAATTATGTTTACACTGTTTGCTGGATTTATAGAGTTAGAAAAAAACGAACAAAGCAGAGGAAGATCAACAACTGGGATGATTACGAAGCGGCCACCAAGACTATATCACTTACGCTGCGAGCTTGTGGACGAGTATATGGCTACAGTGAAGGGTATGGAATGTAATTTTTTTATACTAAGATGTGAACTTTTTGGCAGAATGCTCATATTATGATTAGTAGTTAATGCAGTGTTAAGTTGGAACTATATAAGACTTAACGGTGGGATAATGATTCAGTGTACCTACAAAACATTCAGTTACCGATATCCGTTTAGTTTTCGTAATACATAATGTTTCCTGCAACAGTAATTGAATATTTATTATGTGCAGGTACGAAATGAACTGGCCACGAAGTAACTTGGGTACGAAATGATACTAATACGAACGGGCGTAGTTACGAAACGTCTTAATACGAAATGACAAGCGTGCGAAACAACTGTAAAGCGGGTTAATGACAGAAGTAAGTTTTCCCCATGTTCGACAAACACTAGACCGGGAAGATCATTGGTGTGGAGTGCAGTATACTTGAAAGTCGAAATATGTAATAGCTGTCAGTCTGTAAAGTCATCGATGTGAACCAGCAGAGTGCGAACATTATAATAACAAAAAAATGAACACACTGCCAACACCCACTTTAATGGCAGCCGTGGCACCAAAATCATATGTAGCTGTTTATAAAAATGCTGCCGCCATTACATCAAGTGCCACGGACAATACAGAGAGCAGCGTGTGGTGAATTTGGATGGTTATTACGTGCAGTGAGGGTTTTTATCGGGTGGAACATCAGTCGGGGTTCAGTGGAGCAATTACCCTGTTGTGCGCGTATAAAACATTAGGATTTGTGTTAATTATGGGTGGATGAGAGGCGACGTGAGGCCCTCCACCCGCCATCAGGCCATCACCAACCAACCACCGCCAAAATGACCCGCAAATCAACAGTGCCTGCAAAAGTGCTTAATTGAATGGTGTGTTGCAGGTGTGTGGGGGAGGGTGGATGGGCGGGGAGAGGACGGATATTTGAGATTTTGTTTCCTGATTTATTTTCTAGGGGATTTATTTTATTAGGAGGCTTGGATAATGAGTGGATGAATGAATAGAAGTATGAGTGGTCGATTAAGTGAGTGGATGGTTATTGTTGATGCGTCGGTGAAGGCTGGATGGGTGTTTTTTCTGATTTATTTATTTATTTTTTCCGTGGATTGTTTGACTTTGAGGCTTCGATGAGTGAATGAATGAATGAATGAGTGAATGGTTGAATGATAACTGAGTGGTGAGTTGTTGTTGTGTTGAGAAGACAGATGAACTCTCTCTCTCCAGTGTTTGATGAGACTTGAACAATTAATGAGTGATAGATGAAGGAATGAGTAAATGATAGGTGAATGAATGAGTGAATAATGTGTTGAAATGATTGTGATGGAGAGCAGGAGGATGGACATTTTTGCATTTATATTGATTTATTTATTTTCTCCTGTTTGCATAAAAGTTTGACTAATGAGGGAATTGAATAATCTGTTGTTGGTGGTGTGTTGGGGAGATTGGTTGGCTGTGGATAGGACAGACTTTTAGATTTATTATTGTGATATAATATTCTTGGGATTGTCTTGTTACGAGGCATGAATGGTTAATGAATGGACGAGTAAATGTGTGAATGGATGAAGGATAAGTGAGTGGCGTGTTGGGAGCTGAGTGTGGAGGAAGGTGGATGGTTGGCGGGATTGAGTTTTTGTTCAGGCCAGCGAATTGGGCAAGAACACTATACTTCAGACGAAATTTGGTATGTAAAATTCTTGCCCTATATGGATTGTAAAATTTCCCAGCTTGAGGAGCACCAGAACTTTCTTTTTCTTTTCAATTGCAAAACCAATCCTGGCGTGTCATACCGTGTTGAAATCGTCGTGAAAATTGCCTTCCAGTAGCACCAATCATTTTCTAGAAACAATCCCCATGTAAAAAAAAAAAACGCAAAAGAATCACCTTGCTCACCCGGATACGTTCTACACCTGTTTTGTGGACGAATATTTCTTAGATTTATTTTCTCCAGGTTCTTTTTACTTGATATGAATGATGAGTTAATGAGGGAGTGAATGGTGTGTTGCCGGAAGGTGTCTGGGGATAGGATGAGCGTCTTGTTTTCCTTATTTAATTTTCTTTTTTACCTGGAACTTGAATGATGAATGAATGAATGATGAGTGATTAGGTGAAAGATAAATGAATGGTGTCGTCTTGATGTATTTAAGTGGCAGGTAGAAGGACGAACATTAAATTTCAACTGAGCGAAGTGAACGACAACTCTAGTAAACAAAGAGTAGGGTATGAACAGTTTATCACGCACATCGCCGCCACTGTGTTATTTCGGAGACTATTAAAGCTACAGCGGATCTACACGCATTGTTGGAAAGCTCAGGAAAAGGCAGTTGTTATTTCAGTGACTTTTCTCAGAATTCGCCACCTTTGAGCAAAAAAGCTTTAAATTGAGCTACAGACATCTCCAGAGCTGTTATTTCACAGTCTATTTAAATTATAGTTGATATGAGCCCATACTTGAATTAAGTTACTGTTATCATAATTCACCACCGTTTACTGGGGGGGGGGGGGAATAGCGCCTAATTGCGCACCATAACTGTATTATCTCGAGAGACTGTTAAAACTGCAGCGGACTCACGTACATTGCTGGAAATCTTAACGAAAAATAATATGTTACCCTAGTGACTTTTCTCAGAATTTGAGATCATGCTGCTGAAAAAGCCAGAAAGCGCTAAACTAAGCACCAAAACTCAGTTATCTCGATAATTATTAAAGTTTCAGCAGACCAACGCACATTGTTGCAAAGCAAATGGAAGTGGCTTTTTCTCAGATTCACCAACATACTGCTGAAAAGAGCCAAAGGTGCGAAACAAAGAGAAAAAAATTAAATAAAAATAAAGTATGCGACCCGACATGCTTTGGCAAGAGGGTCCAAAGTCCATAAACCGATAGTATGCACATTCTCGAATAATATGGATCACCTCAAGTGTGCATTAGTATCAGGCAGTGGGATGGCACACTTCTTGTAGCAAAACTGACAACACCAGCAAGCTTGTTCGCTTGAACACGTTCCACACGTTCAAGTTTGGATGCCTATAACTCTGTCTATTTTTCAGACAGATTTTCAAGGATATTTGGTACCAAGGCAGATAAGTGAAAGGCTTTCTGTTGATATCTCCACCATCGCCAATGAAGTTGAACAGAGGTTATTTACTCACCCTTGTCTGTTTGTGGACAGGACGTCTCAAAAAGTTACCGGATTTCAGTAAAACTTTGCGGATGGGTGGGCAGTGAGTCAAGGGAGAGTTGATTAGGTTTTGGGATGGATCCGGATCCAGATGCAGGAATAAATCATAATTTATTGGCGTTGGCGGAAGTATGTGCTTTCTGTGACTTGTGCAGCAGGGTAGACTATAACCGTACAGTCAGTTGGCTATGTTAGACCGTGAAAGTATTTGTCTGGTAGGAAAGAGGAATTACAGCAGTGAACTACCAGCCATCTCATAGTGGGATCTCATCACCCTCGTAGCCGGCAAGAGTTTCCTCGGCACATAATTTTGCACCTTCATTTTTTATTTGACGCAAATTCAGGTTGTAAAACACACACAAAGCTAGCCAGCCTCACAGCTGAAAACATTACCACACTGCTTGCTTCGCAGCGACGGTGGTAAACATTACCACTCCGCTCGATTCGCAACGCGGGTGGTAATCATAAAATTTATTGGCGTTGGTGGAGGTATGCGCTCTGTGAGTGCTTTGTAATCTACACTTGTGATAAGTGTTCAGTGGAGTGTTTGATTCCAAGGCTCGCATAGTGAGTAAATGAGCGATTGATGAGTGGAGTGAGTGAAAGTTGAATCAGTAAGTGATCAGTGAGTAGTTATGAGTGAATGAATGAGTGATGAGTGAATGGATCAGTGGTGAGAATTAATGTGTGTGTGTGTGTGTGTGTTTATTGCCCTTCTGTTTATCTACAGTATGTGTTTGTTAACAAAATAGCTCGATCGGTAGAGAGTTGGCTTGCAGTCCCGACGGACCCAGGCTCGAATCCTCGCTGGGGCAGGGAACAGTTTAAGGATTTGAATTTCATTAAATCAGGCTTTACTGATCTACCGGAAGACCCGCCGACATGTCGTAAAAATACCCCGCTAATACCAATACGCCAGTCCTGTATGAGACAGCCCTAGCATGTATTCAATATGGACGGTGGGTGTTAGCGCCGAAGTGGTGACATGTAGAGGTGTATGGTATGTAGGAGGACGGCTGGGCCTTGATAGCAGGCTGTAAAGCCAATGCCCAGAGTCGGACACATTAAAAAAAAAAAAAATTTATCCGATGTAAGCCAAACATAGTGGGATGGTTGAGGGTCAGCCAGTGAGTAAACTTTTCTTTAGAACAGTAGGTTAGAGATCAAGGTCACAAGATTAAGTAAAAGTCTGGCCTAACAAAATCAACTTGAACAGTTATTATCCACTTTAGACCAAACTTGGAGAAGGATTGAGGGTAAGGCAAGAAGGAAGTGATCCAGTTTTGAGAACAGATAGACTCAGGTCACAGGGCATATGAAGTTAAACAGTTTTTTTTCCGATTTAGACCAAACTTTGTAAAAGGGTTGAGGACAAGGCAAGGATAAAAGGACTCAATTTTGAAAAAAGTTAGTTACATTTCTAGGTCAAAAAGAAAGGTCAACAATCAAGGTCACCGAGCAAGGTCAACTCAAGCAGTTTTTATCAGATTAGAACCAAACTTGAGAAGAAGAGTCAGTCAGGAAGGAAGGATTTCAGTTTTGAGAATAGTCAGTCAGAGTTCAAAGCCACAGAGCAGGGTTAAAGTTCGACCCGTGTGTTATGTGAACAAAATAACTATGGCAGTTTTGATATGATGAGGATCAGATTTGGTGGATGAGTTGAGGATCACCCAAAACGCGATTGTCCTATTATTTTTTAGTTGGTCAGAGGTCAAGGTCACATAGCAAGATGAGTATAAACGGTTTTTACCCGATGTACAGTAAATTTTGTGGAAGGTCAGTGACTCGATTTTGAGAACAGTCCGTCAAAGGTCACGGTCATAAGGCAAAGTTAACTCAAACATTTTATATCTAATCTGATTTAAAGTTTGTGGAAGGGTGAGGGTGTAGGTAAAAGTGAAGTATTCGATTTTGAGAGTAGTCTGTCGAAGATGAAGGTCACAGGGCAATGTCAGATATTCGACCCTTAGACCAGTTAGTGAGGGGGTGTTGCGCCCTGTGAGTGCTTCCTGTTACTCATTTTGGTTTACCCAACGTAGACCACCATTTTCAATTTAGGAGACCCTCCTGTTTGCGAAACGTTAATGACTGCTACCTTAACCCCTTCCAGGGCGATAAATTCGTACACAGATGAATAAAGTCGTCAAGAGATGGCTCTGCTAGGCTATATCTAAGCCTAAACCACCACCACTGTCCACCCCAACCCCACTCCCCCACTCCCTAACACAATCCTCTTCACGTTTTTCCATCCCCCTCTCAGACCTCACCGTATCGTGTCCCATTCACCGTGTTTTACCATCCCCTCTCTTACCCCCTCTGCCATATCGAACCCCCAACCACCTCCACTGTCCACACACCACTCACCCATTCCCGCCTCCTCTCGCTGCCTTGGGTCCTTTATTCCTTGTGCTACCATCCCCCTCACACCCATCCCATAGTCTCCCTGTTGACCCCACTACCACATAGCACACCTAATACCACCACTGTCTACGTCCATCCCTCACACCCCCTCTTTAGCTCACTTTAATGCACTCCCATCCATCGTGGCGTTTTACAGTCCCATCGCTTATCCCTTCCTAAAGATGGTAGGACCCACTCGTATAAAGTAGTGCTGCCCACCTTTTCCTTCACCTTTATCATTCTGTCTCTGCCCTTCTCTCCTATTTCTCCCAGCCTTCCTGTCACTTTCTATCACAGTTCATCCAGTTCAGGTGGGTCTATGCTGAATGACAAACCTAATGTTACATCGCTGGGTGGTAACCGTATAACCAATAAAGGGGTGATGTGGTGCCTACTGTGGTGCCACTGTTAACTGGAGGGAAGCAAATGCGGCGTCCATCTGGGAACCAAACCTAATCACCACCATTGTCCACCAACCCTCACGTCCCCAGTCCTTATCACAATTCGCTTTGGTCGTGTTTTATTATCCCGTGTAAATCCTTCTCTTAGGCTTCCTCATCTGACCTAACCTAGCCTAAACTGACTTGACGAAACCTGACCTGACCTGACCTAACCCAATCACACCAAACCAAAACAAACCCCTTTACCCTGTTTTACCTTCCTCTCTCAACCTCTCTCCCTATATCTCGCCCAAACCACCACCGCCACTGTCCGCCGCCCCCCACATGGCCCCCCACGCCCCCCTCTCGTTGTAATAGACATGGGGTGCCAATTTGCCGGGCCAGCGCTGAGAAGTTCCACAGATTAGCGCCCACCCACCGAGGCCGCCCAATCTCACACTTTTTATGGCCCTCACGCTGATACGGATTAGCTGGATGGCGGCTGATTGTTGTTGTTTTTGTTGTTGAGGTTGTTGTTGTCCTCCTTCGTCATTATTGTCCTTAGTTAGTTTTTGTCTTTATTTTTGGTTCTGTATACAACTTCTATTCATTTATTTTATTTATTTATTTATTTTTTTTGCTTGTAGTTTGATACGGATTAGCTGGATGGTGTCTGATTGTTGATGTTGTTGTTGTTTATGTCTGGGTTGCTGTTGTCTATTTTCGTCATCATTGTCCTTAGTTTTCCTTTATTCAATTTTTTCATTGTTCTTATTTCTGCGTATATATTTTTCGTTTTTTTTTTGTCTGATATAAAAATTAGTTGGACGTCGGCTGATTTTCGTTGTTGTTTATGTTGTTGTTTTTCATCGTTATTGTCCGTATTTTCCCCCGTATTCTCGTCTCTGCATGTACTGTAAATATCTTGTCTGTTTGTTTGTTTGTTTTTCTAATCTGATTCTAATTAACCTGTATAATGGCTGATATTCCTTCGTTTTTCCTTTATTCCTGTCTGCTTTTTTTTTTTTTTTGCTCGGATATATAAATTGCCTGAATGATGGCTGCGGTTGTTGTTGTTGTTGTTGTTGTTGTTGTTTGTGTTCTTGTTGCCCTTCATCAAAATTGTGCTTGGCTTGTTTTTCCTTTATTCTCGTTTCCACATATTTATTTATTTGTTTATTTTGATCTGAAATAAATTAAGTGGATGATGGCTGATTCTTGCTGTTGTTTCTTGTTGTCTTTCATCAAAATTGTTTGTAGATGGCCTTTCCTTTTTTCCTGTTTCCTCGTATATCTATGTTATTTTTTTTTCTTTTCCTTGTATCGATTAGCCCGCTTTCGGCTGCTTCCTGTTGTTATTGATTTTTTACTTTATTATTGGTCTTGGTTTGTCTTACATTCCCGTCTCTGTATATGTTTTAATAGTGTTTTTTTTTTTTACACATCTTATTGCTGTATATTAGTGTTCTTTTTGGTTTTTGTTTCCATTACTCTTTTCTGTTGCTCTTCAGGATTTCTTTTTAAAAATCGTATTGAACGTTTACTCTAACCTGGCAATAATCTCTGACCCCTTGCAGGTTAGGTTATGGCTAAGTGTAATCAATGAGTGTAGGGTTGATTTGACTCGTAACCAGGGAGACTCATTCCTGCCTTATAACCAAGAGTAATCGAAATTCATGCAACCACGACCTAGTATTCCAGTTGGAGTGGCCCAGTACCGTCAGCTGAAAACAAAAACAAACAGACTTTAGTTACGTTCCTCATTGTTCTTGCTTTGTATATAACTACTTTTTGTTTTTGTTGTTGTTTTTCCGCTATAAACCGCGATTCTTTTGTTTGTATTCTTTGCGGTGTAGCTGGCTGACTTCTGATTATTATTCATGATATTACTGGCCTTGCAGTACGTTCGCTTTTATTCACATTTCTGATTTTTTTTTTTTTTTTATTTTTTTTTTTTGGGGGGGCTTGGTTTTTTTTTTTTTTTTTTTTTTTTTTTAATGGTGGTGGTGATGGCGGTGGTTATTAGTCCTAATTTTTCCTGTAGGGTATTTTCGTTTTTGCATTTTTTTTTTTTTAATTCGTTAGTTTCTTTCCTTGACGATTATTGGTCTGGGTTATCGCATGTGTTTTCCCTTTCCTGTCTCTGAATCCTGTCCACCCCATGTTGTTGTTGTTGCTTATCCCTAGTCTGTGTGGCCGAGCAGACCTGTTGACCACAGGTAAACAACTGCTTCTGTGAGGCCGCCCTACAGAATCGGTACAGTACATACACCGTGTCGGGATCCGCTGCCCCTTGTGGTATGCAGGGTCTTTCCTACGGCGAGGTGCAAGGAAGGATGGGGAGGTTTGGTTCCTGGGTGCACGCCGCTGCCTGCTTTGTTCCACCCAGTGTGCACGGCGCCACCACGTGTAGGCTCCTCATCAACACCTCCCCCTTGTATTAGTGTGAAAAGTGATAATAATAATAATAATAATAATAATAAAGATAAAAATGATGATGATAATGTATTTCTGTGATGGCGTTTTGCAGTACATCTCTTGGGTTTATTGCAGCAGCCTTCCCTTTGTATTATTACTATTACTATTATTATTATTATTATTATTATTATTATTATTATTATTATTATCATCATTATTATTATTATCATTATCATTATTATTATTATTATTATTATTATTATTATTATTATTATTATTATTATTATTATCGTCCTTCATTTTGCCTGACTCTCCATTTCTTAAGCTTTTCCTGGGTTCACGATTCTACTTACGGACCTACCTACCTACCTACCTACCTACCTACCTACCTACCTACACATATATACATAAAAATAGATAAATTGAGAGAGAGAGAGAGAGAGAGAGAGAGAGAGAGAGAGAGATGGACGGATACATACAATAGAATGATTGAATGATAAATAGGTGGATAGATTGAGCCGGTAGATAGATAGATTAATTGACCGATTCAGTGATTGGTTTATTGATTGATAGGTAGACAGATATAGATGTGGACAGACAGACAGACACAGGAGGGGGTGAAGAGAGTCAGGAGGGAGACTGAGATAGACAGAGAGGTAGACAGAAGCATGGGAGGAAGGGGGTGAGGGGAGGGAGGGAGGGGGGGACAGGAGGGGAGGAAGAATGTAGAGGGAGGCTTGGGGAGTTTCAAATGTAGGTAAGGGAAGGCAGGAGGGGAAGAGAGAGAGGAGGAGGATGGCCGGAGGGAGAGTAAAGCAAGGCAGGATAAGGCAGAATGAAGGGAGTTGGGGGAAGGTAGGGAGAGGCAGGGGAAAGGCGGGAAGGTGAGGCAGGAGTGAGGCACAAGTAAGAGAAGGAAAGGGAAGGCAGAGAGATGATACGGGAAGGTAGAAGCGAGGCAGGGAGAAGGAAGGGCGAGGCAGGGTGGGGTAGGGGAAAGTCAGGGAGAAGGAGGGAGAGGCAGGGAGAAGGCAGGGTGAGGCAGGAGGGTGGCAGTAGAAGGTATAGCTCACACTGACTTCATTATTTGTGTGTTGACAGATGCCTGGCGCTTGACATGGTGCGTAGGGTTCTTGTGGTGGTAGTTGTGGTGGTTGTGGTAGTAGGGATATAGTGGGGGTTGTGGTGGGAGGAATGGTAGGTGTGGCAGTGGTGATGGTGGTGATGCTTGTGGTTTTGGCTTTTGTGGTGAGAGTGGTGGTGGGGGTTGTGGTGGTAGGGGTGGTAGTGGCTGTGGTGGTGCGGTGGTGATGCTAGTAGTAGTAGTTGTGGTGGTGATGGTTGAGGCAGTGCTGACTTAGAAAATATTGGTGGTTGTGGTGATTGTGGTTGTCGTGGTGGTGTCGGTGGTGAAAATGATTAGCGTTGAGGTGTGAGTGGTGAGGTTTAAAGTGTGAATGGTGAGGTGTGAGTGGTGAAGTGTGAATGGTGAAGTGTGAGTAGTGAGATATGAAGTGTGAGTGATGAGGTGTGCACAGTGAGGTGTGAG
>JAGKTI010036468.1:0-11066 GCA_018397915.1 Birgus latro
TACAGTGTACAAGTCTTAAAATTATTGCTTTCGTATACAGAACACTTTTGGCACTATCTATATGACGTATATTAGTATTAACAGTGTATGTCAGTGATATGCACCGAAATTAACAATAGGAAGAAGTACACGATCAAAAAAGTATATTTACACTCTCCTGTCTTTGTGTTTTGACAATGTGGCCGAGCCAATTTAAAATATTCTTGAGTCATTTTTCATTTATATGTATGCCTGGTATTACTGTCAACATATCTTAAAGCATGAAGTTTATAAAACATATGAAATAAACCTTCATTCAGAACTACTTGCTACAGGAAGATAACGTTAACATCACCAATGCTCATTGTGAAACCGTCAGTCACTGGCATAAAGATACTTTTTTGATCAAGTGTACGTAAAATATGACAGCACAGAAGTAATGAAACATTGTAATATCAAGGAATGTACTGGTATATCAGATGCATAGCACACAGTATCTGATATGAGGACAATCTTTTATAAGTACATATGACAATACAAAATATCTTCACCATATAATGAAACATAAATATCTGTCTATTGCCAGACACCTTAATCCCGTATGGGGTGGCCACAAACAAATCGCCTCCATGTCGATCTGTCCCCTGCCATTTCACTGCCGTGTTCCCAGCTCACACACCCCTCTCTCCGCTCTATCCTTCCATCTCATCCTCGGCCTCCCCTTCCCTCTCCCCCCCTCCACCTCATGCACGTGCACTCTTCTCGTCAGTCTCTCACTCTCCATCCTCTCCACATGCTCAAACCACCTTAATGTGTTTCTCCTAACGCTTCCTATCACATCCACACCACAGCGCTCCTTCACTTCCTCATTTGTCAGTCTGTTACTCCATGTGACTCCACATGCTTCTCTCAAATAACTCATTTCCACTGTTCTCACTCTTGACTTCTGTCCCTCCAACAGGGTCCAAGCTTCACTTCCATATGTTAGAATTGGTATCACAATACTGTCATATAGCAACATTTTCACTTCCATGCTCACTTCCCTGTTTCTTATCACTGCTTTCAAGGAACCAGCAACCTTTCTTCCCTGCTGCACCCTTTTGAGCACTTCTCCCTCCAGACTTCCATCCCTACTCATCACACTACCCAAATACTTAAATGCACTCACATTCTCCATATCCTCCCCATCCAGTCTCACTGTACATTCACTGACTTCACTTCTCTCGAAGACCATCACTTTACTCTTCCTTACATTCACCTTTAGATTCTGTTTTTTAAACACACTCCCAAACTCATCTACCAAACCTTGCAGCTTCCCTTCATCTTCACTCAGCAACACAGTATCATCTGCAAACAACAGTACAGGGAGTTTCCAAAAACAGCCCTCTCTCACTAGGGCCGCTCCAACATCCACTGCCCGACTTTGTATCGCTTTTATAACCCATCCATATACAGATTGAATGTAAACATAAACATGATTATCATTAATTAAAAGAAAACTTCCATACATCTAATTCAATAAACAGTAACTCTCAGTCCCATTTTGCCTCCATTGGAGCGTGTACCCGAGGCTAGACTAGCATTTACATGATAGAAAAACCCCTTGCCACCTCTGAGAATCAAATGGTATCATGTAAGTCACTGTAAATTCCAAACTGAGCTCTACCACTGTGCTATGAGGCATCTATACAATTTAGTTTGATACCGGTACACTACGTATAGTTGGTTCACGTAGTCTTTTTCTTGTATAATCCATGAAGCTAATAGGTACAGTATACTTCTAGTGGCCCGTATATATCTTGTCCCTGCTAGCTCGTAACTACTGGTCTTGCTGAATTAATTGGTGATTGTGTTTGTGTACCGTTTTTGTTCTTCTTTGAACTGTAACCTGCGTGATTCACTTGTTGCATACTGCTGTTATGTTTGTGTTCTGTAATTGCCAGATCTGCTTTTGTGTTATTTGCTGGTACATGTATGGTCATTTTGTGTTGCATAATCTGGTCCACTTTTTTTTCTTTGGTGACTGTGTTTGTGTACTGTTTGTGTTCTTGGACAGGGTATGATTCACTCTGGTTTGTACTGGTGTGTATGTTGGTTTACTGTGCTTGTTAGAACTGCCCATATGTTGTTCATTTGGGACAGTCGTCTTCCTTCTCAGTATCAGTCTTTGCTGAGTTAATTTGTAACTGCTTGTGTGCTGTTGGTATTCTCTGGATGCTGTTTGTGTAATTTATCCTGTTGTTTGCTGGTGTGTTACCGTGATCGTCCCAACTGCTTATGTGTTGTTCCCAGATACAATAGATTTTTTGTCACAATCTGGTTCAGTTGTTTTCTGCAGATCAGAATACCTCCTATGGTTGTGCCTGCGGCTTCATGTGCCCTCCCACCAAGGTGTCCAGTGACTGTCCCTGCACCCCAGTTCTTCCTTAGCACCATTGGTTTATGTGCCCCTCCCACCAAGGTGTCTGGTGACTGTCCCTGCACCCTAGTTCTTCCCTGGCACCATTGGTTTATGTGCCCCTCCTGCTGAGGTGTCTGGTGACTGTCCCTGCACCCCACTTCTTCCTTGGCACCAGTGGTTTTACAAGTACTGTGTCACCTTCCACCAATGGGCTCAGCATCTTGATACTTCAGTTGCTGGGTGACAGTAGTGTGCATGTCCTCCTGTTTATGTTATTTGGTGTTGTACATGTTTCGGTTCCCTAAATAAATATATTTCTGTGATGAAGGATTGCCAGATATGGATTATGATGGTTCTCCAAGCTTTCCATGATGTTGCTTGGTCATCTTTACTGCTGATTCCACCATCCTATTTGACTGTGAATGGTGGGGAGGGTCTTGTCCATTGCTCATCGTATTTCTGTGGAAATTCTTGAAACTCACTTCCAGAGAACTACAGTCCACTGTCACTGATGAGTACTGATGATTCCTATCTTCTGAAATGGGCTTTTAACTTTTTCATGATAATGGTTACTCTGATGCTATTTGAATAATCGCAGCCCCCAAACTACAGTAATCCCTCCACTATTCGACGTAAGAGAGCCAAAGGCATGTCCGGACAGTGGTCTTGTCCGAATATTGGGCCTGAAGCTCCAGCACTGGTCATTCATGACCCTAACCTAACCTAAATCAGAAAACTACCTTCCTACCTCCCTACCGGACATGTATAGCACTTATTTAAGTCCCTTTTCACATAAATAATGCACACAAAGCATGAATTAATTGAATTTTAACCAAAAAATGATGATTTAGATGTGAGTAAGGCATAGGTGCTCACAACTTGCCAGCAAGTGTATCAGACATGGAAATCACTATGAAAATCACCCTTTCTCACACTATGTGCATTAAATAATGGACACAAAGCATGAATTCATTGAATTTTAACCCAAAAATGATGATTTTGAGGTAAGTAAGACATAGATGTTCATGAGTTGGCAGCTTAATGTAAATAAGTATCGGACATGGCAATCAATATGAAAACCATCATTTCTCACATCTTATGCACTAAAATATGGGATACAAAGCATCAAATAAATATACTGTTACCAGAAAAAGAGTTAGGTATGGCAAAGGTGTTCACTGTTCACCTAGAGCACCGGTCATTCTTGACCCTAACCTAACCTAACCTAAATCAGAAAACCACCTACCTAACTCCCTAACGGACATGCATAGCACTTAATTAAGACCCCATTCACATAAATAATTGGCACAAAGCATGAATTAATGGAATTTTAACCCAAAAATGATGAATTTGAGGTGAGTATGGCAGGGGTGTTCACGAGTTGGCAGCTTAGTGTAAGTAAGTATCGGATGTGGCTATCACTATGAAAATCATCATTTCTCATATCTTATGCACTAAAATATGGGATACAAAGCATCAAATAAATAAACTGTTACCAGAAAAAGAGTTAGGTATGGCAAAGGTGTTCACTGTTCACCTACAGCACAGGTCATTCTTGACCCTAACCTAACATAACCTAAATCAGAAAACCACCTACCTAACTCCCTACCGGACATGCATAGCACTTAATTAAGACCCCATTCACATAAGTAATTGGCACAGAGCATGAATTAATCAAATTTTAACCCCAAAATTATGATTTTGAGGTGAGTAAGGCAGGGGTGTATGCCAGCTGACTACATACTGAACGTAAGGAAGAGACATGATTATTACTGAGAAAATCACCTGTTCACAGCTTGTGCACTCAAATATGGGATACAAAGCATGAAGTAAATAAAATGTAGCCAGAAAAATTATGATTTAAAGGTGTAGGGGGCGAAAATGTTAATCAGTTGACTAGATAGTGAACGTAAGAGACATGAGACATGATTATTACTGAGAAAATCACCTGTTCACAGCCTGTGCACTCAAATATGGGATACAAAGCATGAAGTAAATAAAATGTAGCCAGAAAAATTATGATTTAGAGGTGTGGGGGGCGAAAATGTTAATCAGTTGACTAGATAGTGAACGTAAGAGACATGGTAATCACTGAGAAAATTGCCTCTTTCACAGCCTGTGCACTCAAATATGGGACACAAAGCATGAAGTAAATAAAATGTAACCAGAGAATGAGGATTTAGAAGTGATTATGGAAAATATTTAGCAGTTGACAATGTTTACTTACAGTCCAGCATTGTTGTTTACCCCCATCTCTAAGGTTTTTACAGTGGTCAAAACTGCTGTTGAAGCATGTTCAGTAATCCAGTGTTTAACTACACTTAATCCTTACCACTGTGACTTTTGATTATTTAAACAAGAACGAAAATACCGCAAAAGATCGGACAGCCGTGCACTGTTCACAGGAGTTGAGACAGAACTAGTAGGAGGGCGATTTGGCGGGAAGGGAGCTAGTCGGCGCGAGCGGGAAATTGAAACTGACGCAGTCGGAAAAAATCGGATTTTTAAAGGATTTTTTCGAATTTGGGGGCATTTGGGGGGGCGGACAGCCAGCCCACGAAGTCTGAATAGTGAGGGATCTGAATAATGGGCGTCCGAATAGTAGAGTGATTACTGTACTGAAATGATCCACGGTCACCAAGTAGCTGTGTCCTTTCAGTGTTATCAGATAAATATAGATTTTTTCCCGTGAACAGTCAGTGAGTTCATGTCACGTTAATAGCTTCTTATGCCATGCTACTGATTAGACGTTGCAGACCACATGACGAGACATACTGTGTCAGATCAACGTTCATGCCTGGCCGAATTATGCATCACCCGGTACCTTGCCCTTCATTGTCATCCTTCCATTCCAGTGTTTAATGACGAATGAATGGCTGCTTTCATCTTGCTATGCATGCTACTCAGGATGTACTCTGCATTCTTCTTTGTATATGAATCCATCTTCTTCATCTAATTCACAACAGGTACTATCATATTTCATTAAGTGTTTGGTCTGCCAGTACAGTATAATGAATTTTTATGTGAAATGGAACTAAGCAAGAACTATAAAGAAATGATGCCATACTACCTACCGGTATCTATATAATGCTAATACACTCAGAGATATTTATTGTATCTATCCCCCTTCGTGTGCAGTTGTTGGGAGAAGGAACTCTTAGATGATATTCCTGAGCAGAGATTTAAAAAAAAAAAAAAAAAAAACTTAAGTAAAAATGAAAGAAATACAAAAAGGTCTTATATGCTACTTTTAGAGATCATATCGTCGGGTTGATTGTAAAATAAACATACTTGAAAAGGATACTGCCTGTGCTCAGATAAAAAAGTCCTTGCAGTATTAGTATTTTTGGTGTCCTTTGACCATCCAATCAACATCATTTCCTTGGGCTGCTGTAATTTCTCTTGCGCCGTTTAACTTGATTTCAGTCAGAATTGCGCTGCATATAAACACACGTTCAGCCCTGTTAACTCTATGAATCTGGGGAAAGTCCTTATTAATTTATTCATGCTACCACCAAATTCAAAGTTGCAAATGGACAAAAATCTGAGTCAGGTTTGGATTACAAGAGTATAGTATAATAAATTATCTTTGGCTATCATGTACGTTCATTCATTTATAAAGGCTCCAACGTGGTTGCATGTGTTGGCCAAGGAAAGTTATTTCCAATTTAAGTGCAATCCTATCCTTGTTTAGGTAGACATTTTGCATCTGTCAAGCAAGGCATGTAAGTTGATGGTACAAGCCTGAATTTTCATCAGCTTAGGAGATTTCAAAACACCTCTTCCTTTGCATTTGGTTACTCTTTCTGCTTGATAATCTCTTTAATGCCATTCATTTCTTCATTACACCAAGTATGTCATTCATTTCTTCATTATACCAACATGCTAATAGTTTTATGAATATCACAGGCAAGAACATTTACATACCATATGCAGAAATATACTGATAATGAAGAAGTACTCGAGTCTCCTTAGTCAACAAGAATATGAACCATGGTGCTGCAGCTCCTCTGCACCCAATGACATTTCACTTAAACTTGGCCTGAAACAGCCATCTCTCCATCATGCATGCTGAGCTGTAACATTAACGCTAGATAATGGTGCTAATCAAGAAGTGCCTTGGAAAGTATACAGAGCCATAATATTTTCTTGTTCTACCAATGAGAAATGGAAAATATGCTGCAACAGAACGTAAATCTCGGCCAAGTTAAGGCAAAAAGTATACAGGTATAGGATGTTCTCTGCCATACATTTTAAGTCATAAAAGTGCCATGTAAAGTCTCTTGGAAAATTTCACTGCCTAAGGCTAGACCAAAAGATAGTCTTCCCCATTTATATCTTCCACATTGGTGAAAAGTGGTTGGAAAGCTTAATTCCAAAGTGCAATGCCAATACCCATTTTTTAGGTCATATTTTGATAACAGTCATAGCAAAGTCTGCAAATTATCTGATTATTTCGTCCCTCAGTGAGTTCAGACCAGTGAATTTAGCCCACGATATTCTGAGCTGATTTCACTATTAAGTGACAAAACTACTGTAACCTGCCTGGAGTGAGTTCAGCAGTACAATACTGTAACTGGCAGAGTATACATCTCTCTCTCAGGGAGACTGAGGGACTATACATAGCCTCACATCTACGGATTATTTTTTTCCTCCCACCACCACCACCAACTCATTCACTTGGTTGGTTTATCAATTTTGGCAACTATGTTCATCCTTTCTAGTTCCTCAGACTTTTTATGACTTTTCATTTCAACCTAGTTAGTATCCTACAGTACATGAAGGTACAGTAATACCTCGATATACGATGCCCCTAGATGTGATGCCCCGGCTTAACGATGGAGGTATAAATATCACCATGCATTGCCTAATGATGGGCAAACCCCAGTTTAACAATGTTTTTTTTTTTTTTTTTTTTCCGATTTTGATATTTTCGTCTAAAACTGTGTGTTTAGGTTGATTTATAAACTTTTTAGATTAGTGTGTTTTAGCCATAGGTGGGGTGAACATTTTGGGGTACAGTTAACTTAGCTTGATTTTTTCCAGACATATTAGACAGTTTTCAAATTTTATTTGTTGGTTTTACTGAGTTATTTACAGGTGTTAGTCTTAAGTTAGCTTCCTTGACAGCTGTTAGGCCATTTAGGTTGGCTTTAAACTTGTTTTTGGGCTCACTGGGGTGGGTTTTGGGCTTGGTTTTGGGGTAAACCCAAGGCTGGTAAATCCTCCACATTGCTTTACGTATAATGAGTACCCCAATATACGGTACCCCAGCTACCAATGGGGTTTTACCTAACCAGTTATATTGTTAAACCGGGGTATGCCTGTATAATAACAGTTGAAACTTTATTGTCCATAGTCCAATGAACAGTTACAAAAGACTACTGACTGTGGGAATGGAAGGTGTTACGTGAACTATTTTTACGTGATAGCAATGTGCAATATACATTTAAAGCTTTACATTGAGTGTCAAGCCAAATGGTTTCCTGTAAGCCAAGAAACCATTTACAACGCTGGGTGGTAAACATATAACCAAACCATATGCTCCCTACGTGTCAACAAGTGGGTTGGTGAGTGCCCCTCCCTGTAAAACAAATAAATCAAAGTCAAATGGCCACCCCTTACTGGATTTTGGCACCTGGCAATAATTAGATAAAGAAGGAAGGATACTCCTGTTATTGGGAAGGAATCAAGAAATATGGAAGGCAGAACAATGCTGCCAGTGGATTGCTAGAGTAATTTTGCCAATGGGTGTACCTGTATCCAACTTGGCAGAGAAAGCCAAGTATGGAGGAGGAGAATGATATGATGATTGTTATGTACTGATCTAATGCATCAATGAGTACTGAGTCAACCAAACGGCTGCCTATAGCATTCCAGAAATGCCGATCTTTAGAGTGTGTCACACATTCCGGAAGGGCCATGTGAAATATTAAGAGGTTTTCGGTCATTTTTTGCATCTACTGCATGCTTATGGTTGATGAGTGGGTCGTGAATTGTCAGTGTGGAGTGTAAACTTTGTTTGACTAAAATGTTATCATATCTGGTTAGGTATAAGTGGGTCAAAACACGAGATGAAAACACAATTTTTTAAACTGGTTCTCCCGCTGCAGCCACGGGGTTAATGAATAAAGGTTTACGGACTGCTAAATTGCTACAGTAAGTTAATGAACAATGACTTCCTGGGGAATGGACTCCTTCCAGTTGGATCGATGTAAGTTATGAGACACTAACCAAGAGCCAGCCCACAGGCAAACAGTTATGACTAGAGATCCTGGGGACTGAGGAAAAGCAACGCAGATGACCACACCCTTGCAGGGACAGAACCAGGGGCCTGGACACTGAGGAAAGACCTCATGTAGGACACTCTGAAGTGGACAATCAATGTGGGAAATGATACAGGATGATGACCAAGGGCAGCTATGAGTGAGCTGACTCTACAGCGAGACAGAGAGGACGAGAAACGAGGAAGGGCACTGCCCAGAGAGGGAAGAAGGCTAACCCAGTGAAATCATTACACAACATCTGGTTATGTACTCAGCATATAATATTGGTGACTGGCACAGGAACAAATGGGGGTGACAAGGATGACCTCTGAGAGCCCAAGTTGAACAGGGCAAGTTAGATTAACAGAGGGGGTGCAGGGAGGGACACCCCCCTAGGCTGCGGCCAGGGGGAAGTACACCCACGGACAAATGTGTTGACGCCTCTCCACCCTCACTGTGATCCATGAAACCATGACGTTTGAATCCGAAGCACCCAGTAGAGATCACACCGTACAGGGGCCACCCAGGTGGGGGGTGGGGGTGAGGAGACCAGTGAGTGAGGGGGAGGGGTAGGGTCAAGTGGTTCATCACGGCAGTACTGTAAGCTTGCCTCTACCCAGAGTTATATTTGGTGGGGTCAAATGATTCATCACGGCAGTACTGTAAGCTTCCCTCTACCCAGAGTTATATTACTGTTATCTGACACGTTTATTTTACGAAATGTATGGTTTGTTTCATTATCGTGAAATGAAGTTTGATGTAAACTCCCAATAAATTTCCATAAACATGGTATGCCGTCACACACTACCTTGCTGGTTGCACCTTCCTCCCTTCTCTCTTCCCAACCTGGATTGCCCGACCCTTTGGCACAATCAACGTGTTTGTTCCCTTCCATTCCACACCTCACTGGGCACATTGCTGCAAGTCATTTTACAGATTAATTATTTGGTGTGACTGACGTATTACGATGCAGGTTAACGCACATTCTACGACGGTAATATGAATTATAAATGAAGATGCACCAGAAAGCAGAGCAAACATACAGTGTTACCTAGGAAACAGTAAATGCACTACCCATTTCCACACGTTGAGCTAGCGAATCATGTTTGTGATGCACAGTTTGTTATTAGGTGTTTAGGTCGTGATTATTTTAATCAGTGGTGTGTGATAGGTGATATTATCACATCAGATCTCACATTGTTCATACATCTGTGTGGTGAGCTGGTTATAGCAGATAACGTCATGTAGGACAGTTATTTTAATGTCTCTTACCCTGATGAACGACTGTTGCTTATTTGTGTAATGAAGACAATGCGTGATATATAAACTCAGCATATTACTTATCAGTAATGACTTTCTACAATATCCATGTAAACGATGATGCATGGATCATACGTAACAGTATCTTCAAACATATAACTATAAGAAAGCAGATATTGTTAGGTCAGTAACCTATCCAGCCACCCTGCACATCAACAACTTCATTTAATGTTTTTGGCACAGACTCTACCAGATTCATGCAAATGTTTGGTCGGCGTCTTACAGAGTTCCACACCTCATATGCTTTATATTCAATGGCAAGGCGTTTCCTTACTTCTTCCACATCCCACTCCTAACTCATTATTGACCAAAGATTTTCAAAGGGGTTAATGTCACACCTCTTACTGGACCAGTCAATAACTTCTATCTCTGGGTGTTCTCCAAACCACTGTTTCACTATTTTGCGGTGGCTTAATCGGTAGAGAGGTAGCCTGTAGTCCTAAAGGACCCAGGTTCAAATCCCCGCTGGGGCAAGGAACAGTTTAAGAATTTGAATTTCATTAATTCAGGCTTTACTGATCTACTACAAGACCCACCGACATGTGAGTAAAAATACCCCCGCTAATACCAATACACCAGTCCTGTATGAGACAGTCCTAGCATGTATTCAATATGGATGGTGGGTATTAGCGCCGAAGTGGTGACATGTAGAGGTGTATGGTATGTAGGAGGACTGCTGGGCCTTGATAGCAGGCTGTGAAGCCTATGCCAAGAATCAGACACACACACACACACACATCTATACAGTAGGCGCGGAAAGTATTGACGTTTCTTTGCCGACGTCGTTCTTTTTCGCATTAAGTGAAGTAGGGTCAATACTACCCTCCCCTGTGATGCGAAATGAGCTGACGCTTTTTCAACGGGAGCTGGCAACCCTGCTTGATAGGTTTGACACCACAGGAGCAGGCTCAGTAATGTTTGGGCAGCCATAGGAGGAGGATTGTCTGTGTGTGTGATGCACCACGAGGGCATGTTTTGACTCAAATAACACAGTTATTTGGTTACCTACCACATTCTCATCATGCCTAAAGTAACCACAAGCAAGGACAAACGTGTGGAAGTGATTACTTTATACAAAGCTGGCCACAAACTCCCATTTA
>JAGKTI010036470.1:0-11065 GCA_018397915.1 Birgus latro
AATCAACATATCAGAATAATACAGAATTCCGACTCAAGACGAATCACAGAATTGAAAAATTTTACCTAAGGAAATGTGTTTTTTTTAGAGTAAGAGAAACTTTGATATTGTGAAAATGCTCCTTTTTTTTTTTTCCGCCACGAACCTCGACGTAATTTTAAACTGCTTCTGCAGGAGAGAAAAAATAAAAATGAAATTTTTAAATTGGTTCAGTGATCCTCACAATGTTTCAAGCTATTTGTTCTTAAAAACCTTAGGTGCCAGCTCTCTTCACGTGGTTTTCGACTTATTCTTATCCTTCATAAATGTAATATTTTCACCATAAACATGTGTCTTCTAAGTTCTGAATATAAAATAATGTGATTTACAGTCAACTTGGAGAACACTAGAGGATGTTGCATATTCAGCATTTTCGCCGAGAAATACGCTTATTCAGCCATCATTAGATTAAAAGAGAATGGATATACCTCCAAAACGGATGCTTTCACCCGGAACTATTTCACATTTTGCATTTCTTCTTGTCATTAATGTCAAGGCTAAGGGAAAAAAAATTGTCAAATCCGAAGTTAATAATCCAGAATTCCGTCTCAAGAGGAATCACAAAATTGAGAGATTTTACCTAAGGAAATGTCGTTTATGGTGTAACAGAGACATTGATATTGTGAAAATGTTTTTTTTTTTAATCGCCACGACGCTCGACGTAATTTTAAACTACTGCTGGAGAACAAAAAATGAAGTTTTTTAATTGGTTCGGTGATCCTCACAATCTTTCAAGCTATTTGTTCATAAAAACCTAAGGTGCCAGCTCTCTTTACGTGTCAGTCGACTTCTTGTCATCCTTCATAAATGTGACATTTTCACCCTCACTAGAGTCTTCTTAGTTCTGAATATAATATAATGTTGTTTACAATCAACTTTGAGAACACTTGGAGAATTTGCATATTCAGCGTTTTCGCCGAGAAATGCGCGTATTCAGCCATCATTAGATTAAAAGAGAATGGACCTACATCCAAAACGGATGCTATCAGCCGAAACTATTTCACAATTTGCACTACTTCTTGTCCTTGAAGTCACGGCTAAGGGGAAAAAAAAAATCGACAAATCAGAAGTTAATAATCCAGAATTCCGTCTCAGCACGAATCACAGAATTGAGAGATTATACCTAAGGAAATGTGGTTTATGGTGTAACGGAAACATTGCTATTGTGAAAATGTTCTATTTTTATTTTTTTTTTATTTTTTATAACCGCATCGAGGCTCGACGTAATTTTAAACGACTGCTGCACAAAAATAAATAAATAAATAAATAAAATAAAAATTGATGTTTTTATATTGGCTTTGTGATCCTCACAATCTTCCAAGCTATTTGTTCTTCAAAACCTAAGGTGCCCGCACTCTTCACGTGTCAGTCGACCTCCTCTTATCCTTCATAAAGTTGACTTTTTCACCCTCACATGTGTCTTCTTAGTTCTGAATATAATATAATGTGATTTACAATCAACTTTGAGAACACTTGAGGAAGTTCCATATTCAGGGTTTTCGCCGAGAAATACGCTTATTCAGACATCATTATATAAAAGAGAATGGACCTACCTGAAAAACGGATGCTATCAGCCAGATCTATTTCACAATTTCCACTACTTCTTGTCACTGAAGCCACGGCTAAGGGAAAAAAAAAAATCGACAAATCCGAAGTTAATAATCCAGAATTCCATCTCAAGAGGAATCACAGAATTGAGAGATTTCACTTAAGGAAATGTGGTTTATGGTGTAACAGAAACTTTGATATTGTGAAAATGTTCGTTTTTTTTTTTTTTTTTACAGCCAAGAGGCTCTACGTAATTTTAAACTACTGCTGGAGAAAAAGAAAATAAAATATTTAAATTGGTTCTGTGATTTTCACATTCTTTCAAGCAATTTGCTCTTAAAAACCTAAGTTGCCAGCTCTCTTAACGTGTCTGTCGACTTTTTGTTATCCTTCATAAATGTGACACTTTCACCCTCACGAGTGTCTTCTTATTTCTAAACACTTGAGAACACTTGAAGAAGTTGCATATTCAGCGTTTCAGCCGAGAAATGCGCTCTTTCAGCCATCATTAGATTAAAAGAGAATGGACCAACCTTCAAAACAGCTGCTATCAGCCGGAACTATTTCACAATTTGCACTACTTCTTGTCCTTGAAGTCACGGTTGAAAAAAAAATCGACAAATCAGTAGATAATAATCCAGAATTCCATCTCAAGAGGAATCACAGAATTGAGAGATTTTACATGTGGCATTTTCACCATCACGAGTCTTCTTAGTTCTGAATATAATATAATGTGTTTTAAAATCATCTTTAAGAAAGCTCTGAGAAAGTTGCATATTCAGCGTTTTCGCCGAGAAATACGCTTGTTCAGCCATCATTATATTATAAGAGAATCGACCTACCTCTAAAACGGATGCTATCAACCGGAACTATTTCACAATTTGCACTATTTCTTGTCATTGAGGTCACGGCTAAGGGAAAAAAAATCAACAAATCCGAAGTTAATATTCCAGAATTCCGTCTGAAAAGGAATCACAGAATTGAGAGATTTTACTTAAGGGAATGTGGTTTATGGTGTAACAAAAACCTTGATACTGTGAATTTTTTTTTTTTTTTTACAGCCACCAGGCTCGAAGAAATTTTAAACTACTGCTCGAAGGAAAAAATAAAAATGAAGGTTTTAAATTGGTTCGGTGATCCTCACATTTTTTCATGCGATTTGTTCTTAAAAACCTTAGGTGAAAAGCTCTCTTTACGTGTCAGTGGACTCCTTGTTATCCTTCATGAATGTAACATTTTCACCCTCACAAGTGTCTTCATAGTTCTGAATATAATATAATGCGTTTTACAATCATCTTTGAGAACATTGAGGAAGTTGCATATTCAGCGTTTTCGCCGAGAAATACGCTTATTCAGCCATCATTACATTAAAAGAGAATGGACCTTCCTCCAAGACTGATGCTATCAGCTGGAACTATTTCACAATTTGCACTACTTCTTGTCCTTCTAGTCAAGGTTAAGGGAAATAAAAAATCGACATATCAGAATAATACACAATTCCGATTCAAGAGGAATCACAGAATTGAGAGATTTTACCCAAGGAAAAGTGGTTTTTTGAAGTAAGAGAAACTTTGATATTGTGAAAATGTTCTTTTTTTTCGCCATGAGGCTCGAAGTAATTTTAAACAGCTTCTGCTGGAGGGAAAAAATAAAGCTGAAGTTTTTAAATTGGTTCGGTGATCCTCACAATGTAGCTATTTGTGCCTAAAAACCCAAGGTGCCAGCTCTCTTTATGTGGCAGTCGACTTCTTGTTATCCTTCATAAATGTAACATTTTCACGATTAACAGGTGTCTTCTTAGTTCTGAATATAATATAATGTGATTTACATTCAACTTGGAGAACACTAGAGGAAGTTGCATATTCAGCGTTCTCGCCGAGAAATACGCTTATTCAGTCATCATTAGAATAAAAGACAATGGACATACCTCCAAAACGAATGATATCAGCCGGAACTATTTCACAATTTGCACTACTTCTTGACATTGAAGTCACGGCTAAGGGAAAAACAAAATCGTCAAATCAGAAGTTAATAATAAAGAATTCCGTCTCAAGAGGAATCACAGAATTGAAAAATTTTACCTAAGGAAATGTGGCTTATGGTGTAACAGAGACATTGATATTCTGAAAATGTTTTTTTTTTTTTAAATCGCAACGAGGCTCGACGTATTTTTAAACTTCCGCTGGAGAAAGAAAAAAAATAAAATTGAAGTTTTTTAATTGGTTCGGTGATCCTCACAATATTTAAAGCTATTTGTTCTTAAAAACCTAAGGTGCCACCTTACTTTACGTGTCAGTCGACTTCTTGTTATCCTTCATAAATGTGACATTTTCACTCTTATTAGTGTCTTCTTAGTTCTTAATATAATATAATGTTCTTTACAATCAACTTTGAGAACACTTGGGGAAGTTGAATATTCAGCTTTTTCGCCGAAAAATACGCTTATTCAGCCATCATTAGAGTAAAAGAGAATGGAGCAACCTCCAAAACGGATGGTATCAGCCAGAACTATTTCACAATGTGCACTACTTCTTGCCATTGAAGTCACGGCTAAAGGAAAAAAAAATCGTCAAATCCGAAGTTAATAATCCAGAATTCCGTTTCAAGAGGAATCACAGAATTGAGAGATTTTACCTAAGGAAATGTGGTTTATGGTGTAAGAGAGACATTGGTATTGTGAAATTTTTTTTTTTAATCGCCACGAGGCTTCACGTAATTTTAAACTACTGCTGGACAAAAAAAAATGAAGTTTTTTAATTTGTTCGGTGATTCTCACAATCTTCCAAGCAATTTGTTCTTAAAAACCTAAGGTGCCAGCTCTCTTTACGTGTCAGTCGACTTCTTGTTATAATTCATAAATGTGACATTTTCACCCTCACAAGTGTCTTCTTAGTTCTGAATATAATACAATGTTATTTACAATCACCTTTGAGAACACTTGAGGAACCTGCATATTCAGAGCTTTCGCCGAGGAATACGGTTTTTCAGCCATCATTAGATTAAAATAGAATGGACCTACCTCCAAAACAGATGGTATTAGCCGGACCTATTTCACAATCTGCACTACTTCTTGTCCTTGAAGTCACGGCTTAAGGGAAAAAAATCGACAAATCAGAAGT
Organism: Birgus latro; assembly: GCA_018397915.1. NCBI lineage: Eukaryota > Metazoa > Arthropoda > Malacostraca > Decapoda > Coenobitidae > Birgus > Birgus latro. The sequence goes on from JAGKTI010036470.1 coordinate 4,707, forward strand.
TAATTATCCAGTTTTCCGTCTCAAGTGGAATCCACAGAATTGAGAGAGTTTACCTAAGGAAATGTGGTTTATAATGTAACAGAAACATTGATATTGTGAAAATATTCGTTTTTTTTATTTATTCTCTTATTTTTTTATAACCGCGTCGAGGCTCGAAAAAATTGTAAACAACTGCTGCACACACAAAAAAAGAAACTAAAAGTTAAAATTGATGTTTTTAAATTGGATCTGTGATTCTCACAATCTTTCAGGCTATTTGTTCTTAAAAACCTAAGGTGCCAGCTCTCTTCANTCAACTTTCAGAACACTTGATGAAGTTGCATATTCAGAGTTTTCGCCGAGAAATACGCTTTTTCACCAATCATTATATTAAAAGAGAATGGACCTACTTCCAAAACGGCTGCTATCAGCCGGAAGTATTTCATAATTTGCACTACTTATTGCCCTTGAAGTCTGGGCTAAGAAAAAAAAAATCGACAATTCAGAAGCTAATAATCCCGAATTCCCTCTCAAGAGGAATCACAGAATTGAGAGATATTACATGTGGCATTTTCACCCTCACAAGTGTCTTCTTAGTTCTGAATATAATATAATGTGTTTTAAAATCAACTTTGAGAACACTTGAAGAAGTTGCATAGTCAGCTTTTTCGCCGAGAAATACCCTTTTTCAGCCATCATTAGATTAAAAGAGAATGGTCCTACCTCCAAAACGGATGCTATTAACCGGAACTATTTCACAGTTTGCACTACCTCTTGTCATTGAAGTCACGGCTAAGGCAAAAAAAAAAAAAAAGATCGGCAAATTAGAAGTTAATAATCGAGAATTCCGTCTCAAGAGGAATCACAGAATTGAGAAACTTTACCTAAGGAAATGTGGTTTATGGTATAACAGAAACCTTGATATTGTGAAAATATTCGTTTTATTTATTTTTTTTTTTTTACAACCACGAAGCTGGACGTAATTTAAAGTACTACTGGAGAAAAAAAAATGAAGTTTTTAAATTGGTTCGGTGATCCTCACATGCTTTCAAGCTATTTGTTCTTAAAAACCTAACCTGCCATATCTCTTTACGTGTCAGTCGACTTCTTGTTATCCTTCATAAATGTGACACTTTCACCCTGACAAGTGTCTTCTTAGTTCGTAATATAATATAATGTGTTTTATAAACAACTTTGAGAACACTTGAGGAAGTTGCATATTCAGACTTAACGCCGAGAAATACACTATTCAGCCATTTTTCGATTAAAAGAGAATGGACCTACCTCCAAAACGTATGATATCAGCCGGAACTATTTCACAATTTGCACTACTTCTTGTCCTTGAAGTCACGGCTAAGGGAATAAAAATCGACAAAACAGAAGTTAATAATCCAGAATTCCGTCTCAAGAGGTATCACAGAATAGACAGGTTTTACCTAAGGAAATGTGGTTTATGGTTTAACATAAACCTTGATATTGTGGAAATGTTTTATTTTTTTTTTTTTCCTATTTTATTTCTTTACCGCCTCAATGCTCGACGTAATTTTAAACTGCTTCAGCTGGAGAAAAGTAATTGATGTTTTTAAATAAGGTTCGGTGATAATCACAATGTTTCAAGCTATTTCTTATTAAAAACCAATGGTGCAAGTCAACTTCTTGTTATCCTTCCTAAATGTAATATTTTCACCCTCACAAGTGTCTTCTTAGATCTGAATATAATATAATGTGTTTTACAGTCAACTTTGAGAACACTTGAGGAAATTGCATATACGCTTATTCAGCCATCATTAGGTTAAAAGAGAATGGACCTACCTCCAAACGGATGCTTACAGCCCGAACTATTTCACAATTTGCACTACTTCTTGTCCTTGAAGTCACGGCTAAGGGAATGAAAAAAAAAAAAAAAGATCGACAAATCAGAAGTTAATAATCCAGAATTTCGTCTCAAGAGGAATTACAAAATTGAGAGATTTTACCTAAGGAAATGTGGTTTATGGTGTAACAGAAACCTTGATATTGTGAAAATATTCTTTTTTTTTTCTATAACCGCATCGAGGCACGATGTAATCTGGAACTACTGCTGCAGAAAAAAAAAAAGGTTTTTAAATTGGTTCGGTGATCCTCGCAATCTTTCAAGCTATTTGTTCTTAAAAACCTAAGGTGCCATCTCTCTTTAAGTGTCAGTCGACTTCTTGTCCTTCATAAAATTGACATTTTCACCCTAGCAAGTGTTTTCTTAGTTCTGAATATAATATAATGTGTTTTACAATAAACTTTGAGAACACTTTAGGAAGTTGCATATTCAGCGTTTTTCGCCGAGAGATACGCTTATTCAGTCATTATTAGATTGAAAGTGAATGGACCTACCTCCAAAGCGGATGCTATCTGCCGGAACTATTTCACAATTTGCACTACTTCTTGTCATTGAAGTCACGGCTAAGGGAAAAAAAAATAATCGACAAAGAAGTTAATAATCCATAATTCCGTCTCAATAGGAAACACAGAATTGAGAGTTTTTACCTAAGGAAATGTGGTTTATGGTGTAACAAAAACTTGATAGTGTGAAAATGATCGTTTTTTTTTTTTTTTACAGCAACGAGGCTCGACGTAATTTTAAACTACTGCTAGAGATTAAAAAAAAAAAAAAAGGTCGATTATAAATTGGTTCTGTGATCCTCACAATCTTTCAAGCAATTGGTTCTTAAAAACCTAACTTGCCAGTTCTCTTTACGTGTCAGTCGACTTCTTGTTATCCTACATAAATGTGACATTTTCGTCTTCACAAGTGTCTTCTTAGTTCTGAATATAATATATTGTTTTTTTACAATCATCTTTGAGAACACTTTAGGAAGTTGCATATTCAGCGTTTTCGCCGAGATATATCCTTATTCAGCCATCATTAGATTAAAAGGGAATGGACCTACCTCCAAAATGGATGCAATCAGCCGGAACTATTTTACAGTTTGCACTTCATCTTGCCCTTGAAGTTAATAATCCAGAATTCAGTCTGAAGAGGAATCACAGATTTGTGAGATTTGATTTACATGTGACATTTTCACTCTCACAAGTGTCTTCTTAGTTCTGAATATAATATAATGTGTTTGAAAATCAACTTTGACAACACTTGAGGAAGTTGCATATTCAGAATTTTAGCCGAGAAATACGCTTTTTCAGCCATCAATAGATTAAAAGAGAATGGACCTACCTAGAGCAAGGATGCTATCAGCCGGAACTATTTCACAATTTGCACTACTTTTTGTCATTGATATCCGGCTAAGGGGGAAAAAAAATCGACAAATCAGAAGTTAATTATCGAGAATTCCGTCTCAAGAGGAATCTCAAAATTGAAAGATTTTGCCTAAGGAAATGTGGTTTTTGGTGTAACAGAAACCTTGATATTGTAAAAATGTGCCTTTATTTTTTTTTTTTTTTTTTACCGGCAAGAGGCTCGACGTAATTTTAAACTGTATTGGAGAAATAAAAAAAAAAGGTTTTGTGATCCTTACAATGATACAAGCTTTTTGATCTTAAAAACCTCTTTACGTGTCAGTCGACATTTTCACCCTCACAAATGTCTTCTTAGTTCTGAGTATAATATAATGTATTTTACAGTTAACTTTGAGAACACTTGAGGAAGTTGCATATTCAGCGTTTTCGCCGAGAAATACGCTTATTCGGCCATCATAAGATTCAAAGAGAATGAACCTACATCCAAAACGGTTGCTATAAGTCTGACCTATTTCAAAATTTGCACTACTTCTTGTCCTTGAAGTCACGTCTATGGAGTAAAAAAAAAATAATAGACACATCAGAAGTTAATAATCCAGAATTCCGTCTCAAGAGGAATCACAGAACTGAGAGATTTTACCTAAGGAAATGTGATTTATGGTGTAACAGAAACCTTGATACAGTGAAAATGTTCGTTTATTTTATTTTTTTTATGTTATTTTTTTTTACAGCCACGAGGCTCGACGTAATCTCAAACTACTTCTGCTAGAGAAAAAACAAAAAAAATGAAGTTTTTAAATTAGTTGGGTGATCCTCACAATGTTTCAAGCTATTTGTTCTTAAAAACCCAAAGTGCTACCTCTCTTTACGTTTCAGCCGATTTCTTGTTATTATTCATAAATGTGACATTTTCACCCTCACAAGTGCCTTCTAAGTTCTGAATATAATATAAAGTGTTTTAAAATCAACTATGAGAACACTTGAGGAAGTTGCATATTCATCGTTTTCGCCGAGAAATACGCCTTTTCAACCATCATTAGATTAATAGAGTATGGACGTACCTGCAAAACGCATGCAATCAGCCGGAAAAATTTCACAGTTTGCACTACTTCTTGTCCTTGAAGTCACGGCTAAGGAGGAAAAAAATAAACTCGTCAAATCAGAAGTTAATAATTCAGAATTCCGTCTCAGTAGGATTCACAGTATTGAAAGATTTTACCTAAGGAATGTGGTTCATGTTGTAAAAGAAACCTTGATATTGTGAAAATGTTTTTTTTTTTCCGCCACGAGGCTCCACGGAATTTTAAACTACTGCTGGAGGAAAAAAAATGTTTTTAAATATGTTCGGTGATCCTCACAATGTTTCAAGCTATTTGTTCTTAAAAACCAAAGGTGCCAGCTCTCTTTATGCGACTGTCGACTTCTTGTTATCCTTCATAAATGTGACATTTTTACCCTTTCAAGTGTATTCTTATTTCTGAGTATAATATAATGCATTTTACAATCAACTTTGAGAATACTTAAGGAAATTGCATATTCAGCGTTTTCGCCGAGAAATACGCTTATTCAGCCATCATAAGATTAAAAGAGAATGGACCTACCTTAAAAACGGATGCTATCAGCCGGAACTATTTCACAATTTGCACTACTTCTTGTCCTTGAAGTCACGGCTAAGGGAAAAAAAAATCGACGAATCAGAAGTTAATAATCCGGAATTCCACCTCAAGAGGAATGAGAGTATTCAAAGATTTTACCAAAGGAAATGTGGTTTTTGATGTAACAGAAACCTTGATATTGTGAAAATGCTTTTTTTTTTTTTTTTACCGCCACGAGGCTCGACGTTATTTTAAACTGGTCTGGAGAAAAAAAAAATCGATGTTTTTAAATTGTTTCGGTGATCCTCACAATATTTCAAGCTATTTGTTTTTGAAAACATAAGGTGCTAGCTCTCTTTACGTGTGAGTTATCTTCTTGTCATCCTTCATAAATGTGATATTTTCACCCTCACAAGTGTTTTCTTAATTCTGTATATAATATAATGTGTTTTACAATTTTCTTTGAGAACACTTGATTAAGTTGCATATTCAGTGTTTGTCAGGGGGATAATGTAATATTGTATAATTGGAGTATACAATGTTTAGCTATGTGTGCTAGGAATAACTATCGAGTCATTTATTACGAGAGAATAGACTCGTGAAATCAAGTAGCGATTTCACTTTTATGCTGGCTTACTTCGCCAATTCTCTAGAGTCGAGAATTTATAGACTTTCTCAACAGTACACAGCAGAGACTAAACGCTCAAGTAGGCTGTATTACAGTACTGTTGGCCTCTGAGAAAGTTAGTTTCTCCCCTTAACATTCAAAAAATAATAATAATAATAAATCAGGACCTTGGCTGAGCCAAACTCCTAGCTAGCACAACGGATTTAAGGATTAATACCAAAAGTTGGCCTAAGTACCAGTTGTGATTAATATAAGGAGTTGTGCTAACGTGGAGTAGCAAAAGTGTACCAAATATGTGGGGAAATCAAACACAACTGCTACATTTAACAAAGCTCAAGAAAACGAACTGTAAATTTATTGAATACAAGAAAATAAATATACGTTACATGAATTAATTCAAATCAAAGAAAGGGAAATGCACTCACTCAAACAATCAGACAAATAGCTAAATAACCCAAAAATTTAAGCCTAAGAAAAACAAAAGAAAATACTGTTCGGTATAGGTGAGACCACTGCTGTAGTCGATCACCGAGCTGGTGGGAGCTTCGGGAATACACGCCAATATAAGCTGAGACCTGAAATGGCTAAGAAAAGTGATCACTCGAGCTTTCGTAAAGCGTACTGCACGCCCCGAGACTAAGACACAGACTGGCTGTGTTTTCGAGTGTCTGACGTGAGGGCGTGTGAAAGGGTGTGGACTGTAACGGCCAGAGAGGCAGAAGCGATAATTCAGAATTTATCGCTCAGAGGAATGCATTGTCTGTACATAAAGACAATCATACGCGAAAGAATGACGAAAGTTTTTACAACTTGGTGTGAGTATAAGTACGGGAGAGGACAGTTGAGAGAATGAATGAAATCTCGTGCATTTCAGAATCATTCGTTGTTCCCGCAAAATCACTCGATGTCACGATTTACGTTACATAATT
>JAGKTI010036471.1:0-11065 GCA_018397915.1 Birgus latro
CACGTGGGTATTGATACTGAGGTCCAAAAAATACTTTTTGAGATATTGAAGAAAATCACAATGGCCACCTCATGCTTGAAAGTGCTAAACCGGAAAGTATTTGACCGATTTTGACCGAACTCGGTGGAAATGTACTGGGTCATGAGTGAACGTGATGAGCATGGTATGAATGACCTTGACCTTGATCTCAAGGCCACAAGTCAAAGTCCGTAAAAAGAAAAAACTGAGTCATACCAAAATTCCCTTAATATTAGGCCTACAGTGATAACAAAAATATTTTCATCTGGAATGAATGTGGAGTTGTTTGAATATTGCTTCAGCACTTTCAGAATTCTAGTTATTTTTGTTATGTTTGTGTCCACCCCTTACGGGATTAAGACGTCTGGCAATAGACAGACATATAGATTAGTAGCAGCAGTAGTAGTGGTGGTAGTAGTAGTAGTAGTAGCAGTAGTGTTAGAAGTGTTAGTAGTAGTAGTACCGGTAGCAGTAGTAGTACTAATAGTAGTAGTAGTAGTAGTAGTAGAATCATTATCATTATTATTATTATACTTTTACGAATTCCTCAAACAATATCCTGCTTCAGGCTGGAGACAGTTCGACCAGCAATCCACTTTATTACCATCGGGCCCACCACAACTATGCCCAGAAAAGCCGGGTGTTTTTCTGTATAAACTCTTAACGTTAGCGTGATCGCAGTAAATTTGCATGTTTAAAGAAAAAACACTAATCCAACCGTGGGAAATCAGAGTTGTTAATCAGCACTAGATGCGAAGATAGGCCATTAAGGAGAAGCAGATTAGAGATAACAGTTTCAGGGCAAACAGGAGATTACAGAGGAACCACTGAGAAGGCTAATAAAGAGAAGTTGTGATTGCAGTCTGACTTAGTCTCTTTTACCCCCATTGCCCTCGTTACCCCCACGATCGTCCCTCCCCACCACCACGATAGCCTCTCCACCTTTACGATAGCTCTGAGCCTCTTCACCCCCACGATACACTCCATCCCAAAATATTTAATCTACCGTACTGTAGTTTATAGACCATTATTTATTATGCTTTTCATCCTCAGACCTTACGATACCCCCTAAATCCTCGCAATAGTATCCTCCACAGGATAGTCCCGTCCCCCACACGATAGCCCCCCCTCTCCCTTACAATAGTCCCCTTCCCATACGATAGCTCCCTCCCTCTTACGATCCCCCCCTAAGCCCCCTTCACCTCAAGAGACCTCACCTCAGCCTTTTCGAGTCAGTGAGCAAACTTAGACTTGACAGGTGTAATTTTAGCCCGTGTGTTCGCGTGCAGGTAAGATCAAGGAAATAAAGGATGTGCCGTAAGAAAGGCCAGGGAACGAAGGGTTCATGTTTTGTTTATCTTGTGCATCAAATGTTTGGGGTCTTCCTCTGCGCCGTGAGTTATGGTTGAATTTGCTTTCATGTGGAAGGGTTTAACCAGGAAAAATAATGTCCAGAAGTCTGAGAAATGACTGGGAAGATAGATCAGACTCCGGTTATCTTCTGCATCGGATGTTTGGGGTCCTCTCCTGTGCTATGAGGTATGGTTGAATCTTTCCTTATGTTGAAGTGTTTAGCAAGTAAATTCAAAGCCCTCCCACAAGTCTCAGAAATTGTTGGAAAAAATAATATCACGTTTTATTAATTATATCTTGTGCATTTCCCCTTTCTTTGGGGGAAACAGCTTAGGTATATAGATAGATTAAATGTTTGAGTCTTTCTTCCGTACTGTGAGCTATGGTTGAATTTGCTTTCATTTTTCTGGGCAAGGAAGAAAGAGCCAAATTCTAGAAGTCAGCAAGCTTGTTCCCTCCAAGACAAGATAAAAGGATAAGAGAGCCAAATTCAAGATCCGTTTATTTTGAGGTGCCTGGACACACTGCGTTTGAAAGAGTGGAGGTCATAGACAGTAGAAAATACAGACAGGGGAAGACAGTTCCAGAGTTGACCTGTTGCCTACATGGTGGAGTGCGAGTAACTGTTAACTCCTGTATTAGAGAGTTGGACAGAAAAAGTATGAGAGTTTGCTACTAGACTGTGCTACGCGCCCGCCGTAGTGGTGGAGGGATGCAAGAAGACTGCTCAGAGGAGCAGCGACCATTGAAGTAGCGATAGAAAAGAGATAAAGATGCAACAGTGCGGCGTTTAGCATGAAAAATAAAGCCCTGCCACAAGTCGAAGCATTGCCTGGGAAGAAAAAAAAACACGTTTGGTTTAGCTTGATCAGCAGTTGATGGGGACCTCTTTGTGTACTGTGAGATATGGTTGAATTTGCTCTCATGTTGGTGTTTAGCATGTAAAAATAATGCCCTCCCACAAGGCGAAGAAATGCCTGGAAAGAATAAAAAATCACGTTTTGTTTATCTTGTGCATTAAATGGTTGGGGTTCTCTTATGTTCTGTGAGCTATGATTGAACTTGCTGTCATTTGGAAGTGTTTGGCATGTAAAATAAATCCCTACCACAAGTCTAAGAAATGTCTGGGAAAGAAATGATCAGATTCTAGTTATCTTATGCATCAGATATTTTGGGTCCTTTTCTGGGCCGTGAGTTATGGTTGAATTTTCTCTCATGTGGAAGTGTTCATCATGAAAAATAAAAGCTGTGCACAAATCTATACCTTGAATGAGAAGATCAGGTTTTATTTATCTTCTGCAGCAGATGTTGGTGGTTCTCTTCTGCCCTGGGAGCTATGTGTGAATTTGCCGTTTTGTGGAAGTGTTCAGCATTAAAAAATAAAACCGAGATATAAGTTCAAAGTTTGCTGATACAAAAAAAAAAAAAAAAAAGACACGTTTGGTTTATTTGTGCATCACGTATTTGGGATCTTCTGTACTGTGAATTTTGGTTGAATTTCCTCTCGCGTGGAAGTGCTTAGTGCAGAGAAAATATAGCCTTCATGTAAGTCTAAAATTTGCCCTGGAGAGAAAAGACCGTGCTTTGTTTATCTTGTGCCTCTGACGTGGGGATTTTCTTCTGCATTTAGGAGTCTGGTATATAGGGTTGTACTGAATATGGCGTGATCTGTATGTGGGTAGAATGTAAAGAAAGAAATAGAAGGAATGGAGAATCGCACATCAGCATTATTCACTTATATATTTTTTTACTCACACATGTACAGGTAAGTGGCGAGTTTGTGTGTGTGTGTGTGTGTGTGTGTGTGTGTGTGTGTGTGTGTGTGTGTCTGGAGAAACATGTTGATTATACTTGATCGTAAGACATAACAGTGCAATCTCTGAGAAATGATCGTAGCATGAGCCGTGGTTTCGTTGTTGATAATCATAAAATCAAATGTCACTAGAAGAAGTCTTTGCGTACGAACATAATCCGTGTGGAATGATACCGACAACTTGTTTGGGGAATGTACTTTGACAGGAATCCCTCGTCTCTTTTCTTCTCTTGTATAAATAATTCTGCGTTGATGTGTGTGTGTGTGTGTGTGTGTGTGTGTGTGTATGTGTGTGTGTGTGTGTGTGAGGGTGTGTGTGTGTGTGTGNAGAAGTCTTTGCGTACGAACATAATCCGTGTGGAATGATACCGACAACTTGTTTGGGGAATGTACTTTGACAGGAGTCCCTCGTCTCTTTTCTTCTCTTGTATAAATAATTCTGCGTTGATGTGTGTGTGTGTGTGTGTGTGTGTGTGTTTGAGGGTGTGTGTGTGCGTGTGTTTGACAGACAAACAGACAGAAAAAAGTGGTAAAGAAACCTTATCTCATCTTAATATCAGCGGCTCATTAAGCTTTAAGCATTCTCAGTCATGGTTTAAAACAGTTTCTTGTCAAAACTTTCTCCTCTTATTTTTTTTTTTAATGCTAACACCACGGTGGTCCTGATTACTGACGCTTTCTAATGCCACTCATTTTAACAAGGAGTGTCTTGGCGAGATGCAAAAGGGAAGGATTTTATTGAGTAGAGAAGAGAGCGGGTCATTGACTTCTAAGAGTGTTAATAGTATTCCTTTTTTTACTCTGACTTGACCTAAAATTACCATCTCCTTATCATGAATTCTGAGCTGAAATATAGATAAACACGGGAATATAATGCTGTCACAAAGAAGGGTCATTTTACTCTAACTTGGCATAAAACTACCGTCTCACCATCTTGAGTACTGAGTTGAAACAAGAGATTAACACTGGAATAAAATGCTAGTCACAAGGAAGTGTCATGGAAATGATGTGGGGTCGTAGCATAATCTTAATTCCTCCATTGAGCTGTGTGAAATAAACTACTACAGGAAGAAAATCTTGGCCAAGTTAAGTGAAAGGCCTATAGTACCATTTACCTTATCACTGTCTAAGCAGCTCTAGTTTCAGTTTGAGCTAACGCAAACCAATTTTGTTAAGGTGCGCTGAAAGTATCAGAGGCACAGCCTGTAAATAAATACAGTAACTAATAGATAAAACTGGAGATAATTATGATAACATTAATAATAATAATAATAATAATAATAATAATAATAATAATAATATAATAGTAAGGTAATAATAATAACAATAATAATAATAATAATAATAATAATAATAATAATAATTAATAAAAATAAGTAGAAAGCACTCACAAAGCGCATACCTCCGCCAATGCCACAGCAGGATCCGGATGCGGATCCGGATCAGCCCCCAAATTTAATCTACTATTTCTTGGCCCATGACCCACCCTTCCACAAAATTTCAATGAATTTCATTGAGAACTTTTGGAGATATCGTCTGGACAAACAGAGGGACAGACAAACAGGCGAATACATAACCTCTTCCAACTTCGTTGGCGGAGGTAGTAATAATAATTATGATGATGATGATGGTGATGATGATAATAATCAATTGTTTTTTAGCCTTGACCTAGTATGGATGCATTCAACACATGTATGTTACGTGGCTGATAGATGATTTTTTTTTTTCTTGTACTGTCAAATGATGCTGCTCAGTTTCAAGGAAACTTCTCGTAATTAATGGGCTGTTGAGTCTCTATGATCCTGCCTGTATGACGGTTTTTTATCTTTCTTCTTGCTGCAGTCAAATATTATTCCACTCAAAGATCAAATACGGAGATGGAAATAAAATCCGAGTTTTATATAGGGTAGGACAGTTATTCATCTTCTCTCCTCGAGCCAAGTGAAAGCGATAGATATACTGTATTTTCTCCTATTTAGCAACTGGCATTCAAGAACGTACATCCCCTGTATGACATCACAGAAGCTATTTTCAAACACTGAGATGCCTTGTCCAAGATAATATTGTAACGATGCATCATAGCTCACGCTTTTGCATCAGTGGGCACTCCTGTTTCACTTTTGACTTTTATGACTTACAGTATATTTTCCTGTCCAGAAAATAACGTCATAGCTTTTTTTCAATGTTTCGATGCCGGGCAATGCTTTTTTGGTCATTTTAGTACATGTTTTTAAGTTTTTTTTTTTTTTTTTAGGAATGTTGAGGCATACTGTATACTTACCAATGAATTAAAAGTACCTTGCACGGATTCATCTTCTTTACTAACTAATAAAGGAAAACGTCTCGTGGTAAAGTCTTCGTTATCCTGTTTTCACAAGTTGTTTTTATTCTTCTTGCTGCCTCTGAGATGGGATGAAGGATAAACCAGCCATGAATTAAGGCGGCAGGGAGATAGATAGGTCGTTAGATAAAGGGGTAGATTACAGGCGAAATGATTACGTTGCTTCCAAAATAGGTATCCTCTGGTAGCTCCTAGTACTGTCAACAAAAAACTAATCTTGACTCATGCGGTGCGTCTCATTTTCAAACGCAGAACGAAAAGAAATGAAACGCTGTATTGTGCATTGTTTTTCAGTGGCATTTTTTTTTCTTTCTCTCTCACTGTCATTCTCTAAAGTAACATATTTTGTACACAAGTCTTAACTTTTACGTATCGAGAATGACCAGACACAACGAAACACAGGGAGAAACGTCGCTAAGGTTCAGCTTCATCGAAAGTAAGGCTCTTAATGCTATTTTTGAGGGCCTTACGTACTGGCGTGGAAGTACCTTAAGTCACAGTAATTAGGGGGCTTGCGAGCACTGACGCCGTGATGGACGCTGGCAAAAAAATATGAATTACGCGCCAAATTTCGCCCCATCAGCACTTTCGGGACTTTATTGCCTTTGGTCGAGTCGTCGTTTGGCTGACGGAGCTGGTGCAGCCCTTTGACTGAGTAGGGTATGAGTAAAAATGTCAGGAGTCAGAGAGAAATGCGTAACCTCCACCATCCCAGTGAAATCATTCTACTGAAACCCAGCACTAAGACTGCATCTACTCAAAATTTTATTCTGGCTGCGCATAAATAACTTTCAAAACGACCTCTTTAAATGAAGGCGGGAGAACAAAGCCATTAATCCCTTCACTATGATTACAACTTTGCTGTTATATTCTTGTAAAATTAGGCAATTCTATTCAGCTTAGGATTAACGTCTCGGACTGAAGAGGTTAAAATATATGTTCTCACGTACCCAGGACGACTAGACGGCTTAGAAGGCTCGATGATTTGCCTAACATTCCTGAGGCTGTCCTAAGTGGCAAATCGAAGCCCATTGACTGACCGAAGTTACTGTGGTGTCGACGTCCATTAGTCAGCAACCAGCCGTAAACCACACCACTGCCACTTAGCACGATCTTCTATTTCAGCGTCTTCTATCTGCTCAACCCTTCTGATTCTTATAACTGTACCCATTATCATTATCTTCTCTTGTGCCTTATATATCCTCTACCCCTATCCTGATTTACACCACACAGTACCATCTTCTGTTTCATTGTGTCTTGTATCCGTCGTACCCTCCTCCTAACCTCCCTTGGACTTAACCCTTTACTTGGCAAACAGGATGTAGGGTTCACACTCGTAGCACTGGCGCGTAATGTTCCCGCGGTTGTTGTGAGATAATGATAGGGTCTGCCTGCAGTTGTAATTAAAGAGTTACGCGCCTCACTCGTCCATCATAGTAAACCGTAGAGAACAGTTACATTTGAAGGCATTAAAATGCCGTTAGTTACATAAAAATCCAAAAATAGCTTGCAAAACATTGAGAAAATTTGTAGACTGTCACTGTAAATAACAAAGAATCTTGAAATATTATAATATTAATGAATTGTCCAACCACCACAATAATAAACTTAATATCTACAATAGCGCCAGGATGTTGCTAGAATTCCTAAACCATCGCAATAATATTAACAGACTCTTCAGACTATTGATATTAACGTAAATCCATCTCTGGTCTATTGCTATCATGCATACAGCCACAAGTCAAAATTTGGCTCCAGGCTGACATGAGTGAGTCTAATGAAAGTTCCAACGCTGTACCAGCATACTGATTTTTTTTTTTTCTGTTTCTTCTCTTTCTGTGTGTGTGTGTGTGTGTGTGTGTGTGTGTGTGTGTGTGTGTGTGTAAAGATGCAAAAGTTTCTGGCTGCCCTGAACTCTCCTTGGTTCTAAGAGGATGAACGTCGAGCTGAAAGAACTGAATTGTCACAGTAAATACAGTTTCATTAAGTTCGTAAAATTTGTTACGTTGCTTAGAGTATCCTTATATCATATGCCAGAAGCGCTAAATTCACAGGTTTACAATCACATAAAGTTTAGCTAATTACAGTACACTACATATAAAACCAAACACATACATGCACATACACGGAAGGTATGCGACACAAGGGTATGGAATGGAAAACAAATAGCGAAGATGAGGCAGTGAGATGACAGAGCTGTGATGATGTGGTGGCAACACTGGCAGGGTGAGTCGGGTAGCATCAAGCCGCCCAGCAGTCTGCCACAGCCCCTCCCAGCAACTCTATCCCTCTCCCTTCCCTACCCCCACCCCACTCCATCCTTCACCCCTCTCCCTTACCTACCCCACCCACTTCACTCTATACCCCTTTCCCTTTCCTACCCCACCCCACTCCACCTTGCACCCTTCTCCCTTACCTACCACAACCACTCCACTCTGCACCCCTCTCCCTCATCTACCCCTCTTCACGCCACCCTGCACTGTCCTACCAGGCTTTTCCTCCTGCCTCACTCCTTCAGTCGTTCTTTCCTACCACTATCTTCCCACTCTCTCTCTCACTTTTTTTCCCCCCTTCAACTTACTGTACCTTTCTCCACCCCCCATCCTTTCATCTTTTTCCTTCAAATTATCGCACCATCCTCTTCCCATTCATCTTAACGTCTATCCTCCCAGGGAATTTATCTCTTTCCTCCTATTCAACTTCTCTCCTGCCACCGTACTATTCATGTTGCCTCTCTTCTATTCATCTTTCTTCTTCTTCTGCTGTCCATCCTACCCCACCCAGACCCTTCCCTGTACCCAGTAACTCTATCCCTATCTCGAACCTTGCCTACTATCCTGCACTGGCCCACTAAACCCTCCCTCTTGCATCACCCCACCCCCTCCTGCCCCGTTTCTCTTCTCCCTGCTTTCCCTCCTCTTAACCATCTTACTTACTTTTTCCCACCCATCCTTCCTCTTTCCTTTAAGCTTTCCTTCCTTTTCCTTCCCAGCTATCCCGTATCTCTCCTACCATTCATCCCACCTTTCTTCCTATCAGTCCTACCCCTCCTTCTAACTAATCCTCTCTTCCTCTCCCAGCATCCTTCCTCATGCCTTATATTCCTCCTGTCCACCATTTCCTACCACTGTCCTTCCTTTTCCCTTCAAGTTATCCTGCCTTTCTCTTCCCATTCATCCAATTAGCATTCTCCTAACCATCATCCTTCTGTCTTTCAAGTAATCCTGCATACAACTCCTTGCTGTTCTATCCTTCCTATCCTGTCCTACCTACAATCTTATCCTCTCCTTCTTCCCTCTCCTCCTTCCCTCCTCTCAAACATCCTACCTCCCACTCTCCTCGCCTCTCTTCTCAACCTGCCTCTCCTCCAAATTGGCTTTCCCCGCATTTTCCGAGCTACTTATACACCCTCTTCTGACGACATTCCTTTACTCACTCTCTCTCTCTCTCTCTCTCTCTCTCTCTCACTTTCTGTAGCTTTTCTCTTCCGCTCATATCTATATCTTTATTTACACTTCTGCGTATGGTGGTTACCGCTACGTTGAAACAATTGTTGATGGGGTGGAAATCACAACACAGGTTCGGAGCAAGCAGAGGGAGAATGAGAGATGCTGGTTGAATGTTGACTTAAATCTACATACGCTATGAATACAGTCTTAGGAGAAATACGTGTGAGTCTCGTATTTATTCAGTTGTATCTGTCTGTATGTCCATCGTATTTCACAGTTCCCGCTTTGTGTTCAGTATCAGCAAATCTCCTTTCTTCTTTCATTGACAACGTAGTTAAAAGTGTGTGTGTGTGTGTGTGTGTGTGAGAGAGAGAGAGAGAGAGAGAGAGAGAGAGAGAGAGAGGAGGCGAGATATGAACCAATTTCCAGGATTAGCAAGTCCCTAACAGATTTTTTTTTAGTTTTAGATGTGCTCTGACTTTCGCGATTTCAGTACAATATTTCCACCTCTGAGATGGTATTTATCAAAGGTCTTAATTACTCTCAAGAATAAACAAATGTAAATAGCAGTGTATTGTTCCAGAAAGTTTTGTTTTTCGTATTTTTCTGTTACAATATTCACTCCAATTTTGTTGTGAAGTGTCTGAGAGGCATATGAAAGAATACATCAGAATAAGACTTTACTTTTATACACACTTTAAGCTCGGGATAGTTCGCAAATCTCGATCCTGGTTCCTTGCGTCCCACGGTCCACCACCTCCTCCCTAAAGCACTGCCCCTCTGTGACCTTCATTCTCGCTGGCTTTGGGTGGTTTTCTATATCCTTTCCACCTTTACTTGGCCTAAAACTGCCCTCTTTCCATCTTGATTCCTGAGCTGTTACAAATATTACCAGGAGCTGTTACAAATATTACCACCAGCTGCTATAAATATTACCACGAGCTGTTACAAAAGATTACCACATGTTGTTACTAGAGATTACCACGAGCTGTTACAAAAGATTACCACCAGATGTTACAAATATTACCACGAGCTGTTACAAAGAATCACCACTCAAATATCATGCTAGTGTTGATGGACGTTGGGTCGTAATATTGTCTTTTTCTACGACAGTGCTGTAACAAGAGATTAATATTATGACGCTAATCACGAAGAAGTGCCGTGGAATGGATGTAGAACCGTAGTACTGTCTTATTCTGCCATCGATCTACGAGAAATACGCTGCACAAGGAATAATAATAATAAGCGCTAAGCTCAGGGAGACTTAATTTAGCACATCTTTAACAGCTTATTTTCATGTAATGCATTATTATATTCTTATATGACTTTTCCTTTTATATATCCACACGCATCCTAAAAAAACAAGGAAGATTTTACACACGCGCGCGCGCTCAAAGCGGCCTCCTAAACCTACGGGAATTGGACCTAGTTTCATATTTACCAAAGTCCATTAATTTTAACTAGGGGAAGATTTTTTTTTTTCTCTGCCGCAGGATAAGACAGTTTTACCACTCAGAATGTTTTGCTTAGAGCTTCTTCGTGACTAGCACTATAATATGCTGTAAAGATGAAGGGATAGCAATTTTCCGCCGAGTAAAGTGAAGAATAGTTGCTCTGAGATTAATTTATTTGAAATGTTTAATTTCTTCTTTCGCCTTCACTTACACAGCTGCCGTGCATATCAAAGCGAAATTACTGAATAATACAGGTAAGAAATAAAAACAAATTACACATACTCTGCTATTACCATTATCAGAGAGAGAGAGAGAGAGAGAGAGAGAGAGAGAGAGAGAGAGAGAGAGAGAGAGAGACTATTATCCCTCTCACTGTCAGGACAACTCAAGTATTCTATTCCATCTCATGCCCTCCGATATCACCCAGCTGAGAATGAGTCATAGGAGCCTGAGAGTGCTAGGATCTTTGGTAAATACGACGCCTGTCTCTCTCACCTTGGCGAGGCAGGAACCGGCTTAGGACAAATTGAGCTGATGGAGCAGAGCAAGCTGTGGGGTTTAGCAATGTGTGTGTTGGCATTATGAGACACCACACACACACACACACACACACACACACACACACACACACACACAC
>JAGKTI010036473.1:0-11064 GCA_018397915.1 Birgus latro
GCTTGCAAACCTATTGGTTTGTTCGACAATTTGCTGGACAAAACCCTTACCGAAAAGCAGGTGGAAAAAATCCAACCTGCTTGAGCCACGGTGAATTCCAGGAGCTGTGCAGCCTGCTCGTCCCTGCTCAGTGAAGGGGTGAATTATGGGAGAAAAATCACTCCCATCTTCCCAATTCCACGCGACATCGTCCCCTTCATCGGGGTGGGGAGGAGATGATGGTGGGGGAGGTTGGGGAGGAGGAGAGCGAAAGGCTTCCCCACTTGCACTCCTCTTCCCTCGCCCTTTACCCTTACTCTTACAACCTTGGGGAACATCAGGGGGCTGTGGGGAGTAGGTCTGGGAATATTGGGGAGCATAAGATGTGCTGGGGAGTGGCTCATCCTCACCTCCCCGCTCCAACACCACACCACCACCACGTGATTCGCCCCGCTCACTCACCGCCGCACTGCACTTGGTCCGCTCAGCTCCCTCACACTACCACATGAGCGCAGTGACTCACTCCCACCACTCTCCCTTTCCGCCACAAGACTTTCCCTTTCACTTTCCACTCCCTCCACACCACTTCTGCCCTCCCCAAACAAGACACTAGGCCCATACCTGAGTATGCGACGTGCTGTCCTCTCGTGGCCGCGATGAGATATAATCTCGCGGCCATACCACGTGGCAGCACGTCCCACGGCTCCCTCCTTGTCCTCGTGCTCGTCCTTGCTTTCACCCTCTATACCATATAGTGGCTCAATAGAGGTCTTACCATGCTGTTTAGGTGCTGGGAGGCCCTCTCTAGTGGCGTGGTACGTTATGTAGCGCCGCTTTCGTAGTGAAGGGACTTCCTCATCACTGCTACTGCTTTCCTCTTCCTCAGGCTGGACGTAATCTTTATCCGCCACCTCGTCATCGACTGGCGAATCACTGTTGCCTATGAAGGCATCAAGGGTGGTTTGAATCTGGTCGTCTGAGAGGCCTCGGCTCGCAATGTCTGACCTGGGTTACTGCTGGGAGGTGAATGGGCAAGGTGAGGCCACGCGCAGGTCATGAGGGGTCGCCGAGTGTCCCTGCCTGGTGGCAGATAGGGGAAGGACAGCCGTGCTTACGTACTCAAAATCAAGCACGAATTTTGAAAATTGTGCAAAGTATTATCCTTGCAATTGCGCGACGTACTGGTATGTTGATGGGTGTAGCTGTGACAAAACGTCACGACATACCCATACGTCAACAGGAGACCTCGGGTTAAATTAGCTGTTGATGCCAGTGGTCTAGGGGCTGGCGCAGTTTTGTTTCAGGATAATGATCAGGGCTTTGAGATGCCTGTGTGCTATTTTAGCAAAAAATTCAATAAGGCCCAGAGAATTTATTCAACTATTGAGAAAGAATTCCTTGCACTCATACTTGTCCTCCAACACTTTTCTGTATATGTTGGTCCAGGGTCAGGTGATGTTGTAGTGTACTCTGATCACCACCCTCTGAAATTTTTGTCCTGATTTAAGGACAAAAATCTTAGATTGACCCGCTGGTTCCTATTTTTTCAGGAATACTCCCTTGATGTGAGACATGTACAAGGGGTCAAAAATGTTTTAGCAGATTACCTGTCAAGAACTTAATTTGTACAGTGTCCAGAAATTTCCCCTTGGGAAATTTCTTCTCTCAGTAAAGGTGTTACTAGTGTAGTTACCCCAGTTATGAAAATAGAAATCGAAGAGAGAGATGATGATGTACAGAGAAGGAGCCATGAAAAAATCACTTAACCTTTTTTCTTATCAGTTTTGACCTGCCGAGGGTCAACCAACGCAGCTGTGTTTGCCTAAGCGGTCAGTTGGGCCTCTGGAAATAGATGAAGATAGATTAAAACTCAGTTGTTTTTCCCAGATTTTGTGCATTAAACTACTCTAACCTTGAATAAGTGGGCGTGACCTAAAATGGGTAGAACGTATTTCAGAGTAACTACCAATCAAATTGTGCCAAATGCCATTCTGACTTTCTTCACGGCTCATAACTGGCTATGTGTGAGTTGAGTAAGGCCCCCCATGGGTCGCAGGTGCCTCTAGTGTTTTCTTCAAGACAGCCTAATGGCTAATTAACAGAGAAAGGCGGAGAAACCTACCTTTTATAAGCTCAGAAATTAGCAGGAGCGTTACTTTTTAAGTCACTTTTAAGAGACACATTCATACATCTTTTGTCACTGTTACATACACTTTTGTCACATTTTATTACACCTTCACTCATTTTTCACATATTGCTCTATACGTATGTAGAGGTGTATGTAGGAGGACTGCTGGGCCTTGATAGCAGGCTGTGAAGCCTATGCCCACAGTCGGACACATAAAAAAACAAAAAGTGATTTTGAATACAAAAGACACTTGTGTGTGATTTATTCACTTCTCCATCTACACTTGTGTGTGATTTATTCACTTCTCCATCTACGCTGGTGTGTGATTTATACTTGGATTTATCTCAGTCTCAAGCTACTCGAGTTCTATAATCTGTGAGTGCTGATTGTGTACACAGCCTCCACTGATTGTGATCAGGTTAGGTAAGAGTTAACTAGTTTATATTTGTACACGCAGGGCTATTGCCCATTCCCCTTTGTGAAACGAATTCTGGTTTGTTCTTTCGTGTGTGTATGTTATAGTGTACAGTAAAGTTAGTTTTCTTGTGAGCTTTACCTTATCTCTTTTGGTAATTAATTTAAGGGTTAAGAGTGGCCCATAATATATATCCTCATAACAATTTGGCGACCTTGCTAGGATAGCTCTGTGACATATTAATAACCTTGGCCAATACACAGTGTTTACTTTTAATATGATCAGTGATAGTGACGTGATAGCTTTTTTTTTATTCTAAGCCTACCCCAACCAGAGTGAAAACACTTACGAAACACGAGCTCAGATTGTTTGTCCAGGCCTTAAATGTGAAAATTCCTGCCTCAATCACTAAGACTAGGTTACTTGATTTTAATACTGGACACCATGTTTGCGCAAAGTGAGTCCTCCATACCTAGTCCTGAGCATGTTGACCCTGAACCTTTGGCATCAGAGATACCTGGCCCCAGTGCTTTTTCTGCTCATGATACTAGTGACAAGGTACAACTTGAGGTAGCCAGAATTAAACTGAGGGAATTAGAAGTGCAAGCCAAAATGAGAGAGCAAGAATGGAATGCTAAGATGGAGGAATTAGAATTACAAGCTCAAATGAGACAAAAGGAAATGGATCACGAATTCAGACTGAAGCAATCTGGTAGTTTACCTGGAGCTAGTAGTTTATCTGCCAGTAGTTCATCTTTTGATGTTGCTAACATTAAGCTGGTACCTCCCTTTAATGAGCAAGACATCAATAAGTACTTTCATATATCTGTGTCAGGAGGAAAATGCAATATTGTATAACTGCTGTATGACTATCGAGTCGATTATTACGAGAGGATAGACTCGTAAAATCAAGTGGCGATTTCACTTTTATGCTGGCTTACTCCGCCAATTCTCTAGAGTCGAGAATTTACAGACTTTCTCAACAGTACACGCAGAGACTAGACGCTCAAGTAGGCTGTATTACTGTACTGTTGGCCTCTGAGAAAGTTAGAGTCTCCCCTTAACATTCAAATAATAATAATAATAATAATAATAGACAGGATCTTGGCTGAGCCCAACTCCTAGCTAGCACAACGGATTTAAGGATTAATACCAAAAGCTGGCTTAAGTACCAGTCGTGATTAATATAAGGAGTTGTACTAACGTGGAGTAGCAAAAGTGTACTAAATATGTGGGGAAATCAAACACGACTGTTACATTTAACAAAGCTCAAGAAAACGAACTGTAAATTTATTGAATACAAGAAAATAAATTTACGTTACATGAATTAATTCAAATTAAAGAAAGGGAAATGCACTCACTCACACTCAGACAAATAGCTAAATAACCCAAAAACTTAAGCCGAGGAAAAACAAAAGAAAATACTGATCGGTATAGATGAGACCGTGCTGCTGTAGTCAATCACCAAGCTGGTGGGAGCTTCGGGAATGCACGCCAATACAAGCGGAGACCTGAAATCATTAAGAAAAGTGATCGCTCGAGCCTTCGTACGGCACAACCAGACACTCCGAGACTAAGAAACTGACTGACTATGTTTTCGAGTGTCCGACGTGAGGGCGTGTGAAAGGGTGTGGCCGGGTAACGGCCAGGGAGGCAGAAGCGATAAATCAGAAATTATCAAATTGGCGCTCAGAGGAATGCATTGTCTGTACATAAAGACAATCACTCGTGAAAGAATGACGGAAGTTTTGACAACTTAATGTGAATATAAGTACGCGAGTGGACGGTTGAGAGGATGAGCGAAATCTCGTGCGTTTCAGAATCATTCGTTGCTCCCGCAAAATCACTCGATGTCACGATTTACGTTACATAATTTCAGCATGTAGAACATTCGTGACAATCTGAAAAGGTGGCGGATCGTCTCTCATCGCCAAAAGACTCTTGGACAGTACTGTTGCAGAGTGTTTTGAAAGGAAAGGCTCAAGAGGTTTATATTTCATTATCAGTTGATCAAAGTGCTAACTATGATTGTCTAAAAGAGGCCATTCTAAAAGTATATGAACTCGTGCCAGAGGCATATAGGCTTAAGTTTAGATCTACCTTCAAACAGAAAGATTAGACTCATGTGGAGTATGTTACAGTAATCACAGATTTATGTGACCAATGGTTATGGGCTAAGGATGTTGACACTTTCTCCAACTTGAGGGAGTTAGTGATCTTGGAAAATTTTACTGATAAAATAGGCAGGGATATTGCAACACACTAGTGGAGAAGGAGGTAGATACCCTAGCTGAGGCTGCTCTTGTAGATGATAACTATAGTATAGCTCATAAGCATGAACGTAAGGCTCATTCATTTGTTAAAGGTAGGAGAGTGAACCAACCAGTTTTTGTGAAACCTTCTTCTAGTTAAGGCAAGTTAATGTCGTGACACTAGTGGGAACCTTGCAACCCAGAGCATGTTAGTTCCACGAAAGTAAGTGAGGACAGTGTTGCCAGAGGGTCAAGAAAAGGTGTCAGATTTTGCCAGTATTCCCCAGAAAACAGAGCACTTGGAGGATTGGCGCTGGAAAAAACGAGGGAAAAGTTCTAATGTGAAACCTAATATTTTGGAAAACTCTTGGGGAGCTTTTGACACCAGCAGAGAGCAGCCACCCACAGATATTGTTAGCGGTAGTCAGACACAACCCCAGCAAGTGCATATTGTTGATAAGGCCAGAGTGGAGCTGTCAATGTTTGATAGACTGACTCCTGTATAGCCAATGTTAGACACCAGTAAGACAGGAGCAGTGCAGCTGTCGGATTCAAGTAAGAGTGGTAATAAGACTCCATCAGAGTGTCCTCCCCCAAGCAGTATATGAAGTGACTCCTTCCCAAACAATTTATTTGGTAACTTTGTATCTAAAGGGTTAGCTTCACTTGATGGAAAAGGTAGTAAGGAAGTCACTATATTTAGAGACACAGGAGCTTCTCAGTCACTAATGTTGAAGGGGATTGTTGATGGAGCTGACCCTAATGAATGTGTCTTGTTGCAAGGTATAGCTGAGTTTGTATCTGTTCCCCTATTTGAGGTTTAGCTCCAGTCAGAGTCAGTTACTGGTTCAGTGTGTGTGGGTGTTGTTGACCAGCTTCCTTTTGGGCAATGACTTGGCAGGATGACGAGTGAGTGCTGTTCTCTGCGTGTCAAAAACTTCCCTGAGTGAGGATAAGACTAAAGAGTTGGACCCTAAGGTATTTCTTGCGTGTGCTGTAACTAGAGCTATGACGGCAGAGTCAGCCGTGGTAATGTTGACAGTAATGGTACTGGCAATGCCGATGATGATATTGGGCTTGGTGATACCTTTTTCACCCAGTTAAATGACTCAGAGGTTGATGATTCTCCTCACATTGATATAAGTGTAAGATTAGCTGATGTACAAAGATCTGATCCAGAGATTGCCACTTTAATTGACCCAGCAGTTAGGGAACATGAATGTGAGTCTGAATTGACAATGTTATTATTTACGGCCAGGTTAATGCGAAGGTGGAGATCTCCTAGTGTTGTTCATGATAACGAGTGGGAGACTGTACACCAGGTGGTGGTTCGAAGACCCTATATGCAAAAAATTATGCCCATTGCTCATGACTCTTCTTTAGCAGGTCACTTAGGGGTGAGGAAGACACTCTCCCGCATCTGGAAGTAATTTTATTGGCCTGGAATCCGTCGATATGTCTCCCGGTTCTGTAGGTTATGTCACACCTGCCAGCTAGTCGGTAAGAGCAATAAGCCTATCCCTGCGGCTCCTTTGATTTCTCTACCTGTGTTTGAGGCCCCGTTCACTAGAGTCCTTGTGGACATTGTTGGCCCTTTGCCTAAAACCTCCTCAGGCCACCAGTACATCCTCACAATGTTAGACATGGCCACTAGATATCCCGAAGCCATTCCCTTGAGGAATATTTCAGCTAAAATGGTTGTAAAAGAGATGCTGACCTTCTTTACCCATTTTAGTCTCCCTAAGGAAGTTCAGTCAGACCAAGGCAGTAATTTTAATTTCAGACTGTTCAGACAAATCCTTAAGGAGTTAGGAATCTCCCAGATAACATCCACAGACTCAGGGTGCATTAGAGAAGTATCACCAAACTCTGAAGTGTATGCTCAAAAAGCTATGTACTGATGAAAAGGAATGGGACAAGTGTTTGCCTCTTCTACTTTTTGCAACCAGAGATGCACAGAGTGAGTCCTTAGGCTACTCCCCATTTCAGTTGATCTTTGGCCATGAGGTATGAGGACCTCTTAAACTCCTCAAAGAACAATGGGTCAAGGATGATGATCAGATTAACTTGCTAGACTATGTGTCAACATACAAAGAAAGATTGGCCTATAGCATGGAAGTAGCCAGGGCACACTTACTGTAGAGTCATCTCAGGAGAAGATGAAGAGATGGTATGACCACTCTAAGAAAGTTAGGAAAAGAGTGTGTAACCCAGGTGATCAAGTTCTTGTTTTACTTCTTATTCATGGTCAGCCACTGCAGGTAAGTTTATGGGCCCTTATGTAGTTGAGAAGAGCGTAGGTGAAGTAAATTAAGTCATTTTATCCCCAGACCGGAGGAAGGAACGAGGACTGTGCCATGAAAATATGTTAAAGGAGTACCACAGGCGAGACGTAGACCCCCCTAAGGCTGCATGAGTGGTGACGGCTACCAAGTTGGCGGAGGGCGAGGGCTCTTTGACTTTGGACCAGACGACCAGTTGGAGAGAAAACCGTGACGCTTGGAGTACACTGGCTGATAAACTATCCCGCTTGACTGCAGAGCGACGTGCCGAGCTTGTTGCCCTTCTCAGCAAGTTCCCTGATGTTTTCCAGGATACCCCAGGAAGGACGAAAGTGGCACAGCACGATGAGGACATTGGAGATGCCGGTCCTGTGAAGCTGTCACCCTACCGGGCTAGTCCTCTGAAGCAGACCATCATCCAAGAGGAACTGAACTACCTGTTGCAGCAAGGGTTAATCAAGCCCTGTCAAAGTGAGTGGTGCTCCCCGGTCATAGTGGTTCCAAAACCCGATGGGTCACATTGTTTCTGCATCGATTACCGAAAAGTCAACTCTCTTACTAAGACTGATACCTACCCACTTCCTGAGTAGATGAGTGTGTATATACTATAGGCAGTGCTAATTACATTACAAAATTAGATTTGATGAAGGGATATTGACAAGTCCCTCTCACAGAAAGGGCCCAAGAAATTTCCTGTTTTGTGGTTGGTGGCAGTACTTATAAATATGGTATGAAGAATGCTCCTGCCACTTTCCAAAGGCTGATGAATGATCTCCCAGTGTTTGGATGGTTGTGTAACCTACATTGTTGATGCTGTTATCTTTAGCAATACTTGGGAACAACACTTGAACCAACTAGATGCCTTGTTGTAGAGACTGTCCTCTGCTAATTTAGTGCTTAATTTAACTAAATGTGAATTTGTAAGGGCTTCAGTACAGTACGATGGTTATGTGGTCGGTTTAGGCCAAGCGAGTCCACCTGATCTTAAAGTTCAGGCCATAGTTAATTCCCCCAACCCAAAAATAAGTGAGAGTTGCAATGATTCTTGGTTATGGTAGGGTACAATAGACACTGTCATAAACTTCTCTGAACTTGTAGCTCCCCTCACTGATTTGTTAAGAAAAGGAGTCAAGTATGAGTGGATGCCAGAATGTGAGGATGCCTATTCTAAAGTCAAAGCCATCCTATCAAGTCAGACAGTGCTTCAAGCTCCCAGTTTTGATAAACCCTTTAACCCGTCCCGTCCCGACCGATTTCCAACGTCCGATACCCCCTAGTCTCAAGCATTTTTTTATTTTATATTTTTTTGGCTAAAACATCCGCTTTTGGTGAGAAACAAAGGATTGTGCACAAAAAAGTGGTTCCTTGGATCTCCAGGTGGTCAGAACAGGTGAGCTCCCCAGTGCAGGTATCGTACTCTGGTAATGACGAGTCTGGCTCACACGTTTTCTATTGTAGGTGATTTTGGGAGAAACAAACACTAACACGTCTACATTTATTCATTTTGATCTAATCAACAAATAGAACAACAATATAAGAGTTTTCAATAAGATATATAGGAAAAATAAGCATTGTTCCATTGCGCGAGCATTGCGAGTTTGGTCACTTTCGTAACACTGAGTCGCTAAGTTTCTTGTTTCAGGATACGTATCATTTTATTTACTTACATATTACTGTTTCAATGACATTTTAGCATTTTGACTATATAAATGGTTTCAGCTGTTTACATTCATTATGATGATATTTAGCATAATGTTAGCATATGCTGGCACGCTCAGCGCACTCGCTATGACTCATCTTTCAACACACAACATTTTTTCTAGTTTCATATTATTCTTTCAATGCCATTATAACATTCTACAACCAGTGTAAATGTTTTCACCTATTCACAATCATTACGACGATATTTAGCGCACTGCTAGCGCATAATCACGTAGCTAGCACACTTGCTACCACTCGTGTTGCGACTTGGAATATTTTTTTGCACTTACATCATACATTTCAATAAAACACCCGTTTACACTTTATGCTGGTAATTACATATACATATGCCTTATAACTACACTGAGCGACAGAATATCACACCTTTTTACACTTGCTAGGAATGCCTTGACTTAGAATATATTTATGCACTAAAATTATATTTATCAACTAATATTATACCTGTTTCCACTTTGTACTAATATTCACATATTCACTGGCCTTATAATTACACAGAGCGTCTGAATATCGCACCATTACACACTCGCTAGGAATGTTTCGACTTAGAATAAATTTATGCACTAAAATAAAATATTATACCAGTGTCCACTTTATACATATACAGGGTGTAACGCGACGTATGACAAAAACTTACACCAATGATCTATCATGTAATTCTGAGTATATTTTGTTCTATAAACATATACTTTTTGTGACCCCAGTTCAGTACCCAGCATTAGGCTGTTTGAGTGAAAAAGTTTCGTGGGTTCCAGGTGTCATAGGGTAGGAGCTTCGCAGGGCGACGGGAGACGAGTATTATTAGCTTATTCTGTACTGCACATAAAAATCTCATATCCTAACAGTACAAACGAATTTGAAGAAGAAACTTTACATAGTCTATTGATTCTTTAACATAGTCATGCATTCCTGAAATTCTTTTGCACAAATCAACTGTAAGTAAGGATTAAATTCAAATTTTATGGATTGCAAGGGAGTACGGAGGGAGGAGAGGCTGGTGTATTGGTGCCAGGTATGTAATGTTTGGTTTGTAGGCTATTGCTACCAGCATTATCATAACACCCACAGCTCATTCAGTGAAAAAACATTATTGTAATGCGTGACTAGCGTCACGTTAAGTCAGAGTAATTATATTATTTATTACAATTTTTCTGCTGCAAGTACACGTGGCACCATTGCTTTCATATGGAGGTGATTTGACAATAGTGACGCAGGGCTTGTGGAACTAACAGAAAATTTAATCACCTTACTTGTGGTAGCAGAGTCAGTTGACTGCTTGTTTGAATCTCCAGCACCCGTCCTCCGTACAGGCCACCCGCGCTTCCATCCATATGTTGACCTTCCAGACTTTTCCGTGACCAACTATTACCGACCTTACAGCCCCATTGCGACTAAGGTTAGGAAAATCACCATCCCGAGAGGAGCTCCTCAAAACAACCAACCTCCTTGCCACCTCAGGAATCAGAAACGTCTCACCAAGCAAGCCACCACTTCGAAACTGCCCCCTCGCCAGCACCCTCGTCTGTCTCTGTTTTCCCCCCGTGTTGCCAGCTCTCATCACGCAGTGTTGCCAAATTCTTTCATCTACACCAGTCACACCACACGCCCCCTTGATCTTAAGATCACTAATTAATACTCCTCCCCGCTTGACTCTCCCTCTTCATAATCTCTCATCCACACCGGTGGTCGCCTCTCTCGCCGCAACCGCCGCGGTATCTCCTCGTCTTCACCAGATCCTACCACTTCATCCCCATCAGGTGCCACTGGCCCCTCGTCCTCCGTCGATGAGTCCACGACTCTTCTAATGTCCAGGATATGCCGCGGCATCCCGTCGACGGAGACATTGTTCTGGGAATGCACATCAGTCACTGTGCCCTTCCCCCATTGTGATGTGCATTTTGCATTCGGTGGCCTCACCCAAACCTCATCTCCAATCTGGACGGACGCATCTCCTTCCTCGCCCCCCACACTCTTTGGTACCATACTAGGATGTCGCCACTCATACTTAAACACCGCCCTCTGCGGAACAGTCGTCTCATCCTGGCCTGACTTGGGCGACATATTATACCAAAATACCGCCTCCATAGGTGTCACCTGAGCCCTTTCTGCCATGGCCTTGATTGTCCGATGATGTCTCTCCACGATTCCATTTCCACTTGGCCGGTATGCAGCTCTAAAGTACCGACTAATATTCCACTTGTCAAGCACATTCTTCAAAACCTGCGACCGGAAAGCAGTGCTGTTATCAATCAGCACCTCATCGACTGGGCCCCTTTCCAAAAATACCTC
>JAGKTI010036474.1:0-11064 GCA_018397915.1 Birgus latro
TACCGATTTGCCGTATCACTCATCTCCTCCACTAAACTGAGTTATAATCCACCGTATGTGTCACAAATGATGAAAGAAACCTGTACTGTCACGGGAAAAATCAACTAACAAATTGCAAACATTGGCAATATGTTTGTTGATTTTTTCAGTGTTAGTACAGGTTTCTTTCATCATATTAGCTTGCCGGATGAGCTTTGGGTAGAACTGAAAGCTCATGAGTATACTTGCTCGTGTGCCAGTGAGTTGTCTCTTCCCTCTCAGGCCCACAGTAGGGGGCGGGGATACGTGAATTATAAATATGTGACAATTCGAGCCAACTTTTACATGGTCATGGTACAATGGAAAGCTGTCGCGCTCTTAAGAGTCCCGGGTTCAATTCCTATCAAAATGTTGCTGATATTTAGATGCGTTCCATTAAGCTGTATTATGTTCCACGATATCTATTATTTAACTGAGGTCTTTCCCACCATTTCTTTCACTAAACTGATTAATCTCTTACCATTTGTTACGCTGATTAATATATGCAGACGGTCTCGGTTGCCACTCTCAACAAAACTATGTAACATCCACCTGGTGCAGGAGAGAGACATCCTCACGCCGCGGAGCCGAAATAAACGGTTATCTTTGCTGTTCGGTTACACAGAAGCCGCTCCATTCCCTTCCTATCTCCCAAAAGATGGTGAACTGCAGGTGACATGTAGAGATGCGTCTGGAACGTTGGAGGACTGCTGGGCCATAGAAAAAATGCTGTTAAGCCTATGGAGAGTCATACGCAATAAACACATATTAATAAATAAAATAACATATAATAAGTCTGTAGTACACCGTATTTACGTTTAAATGAGGCTGGGGTCACAATAGCAGCAAGAACAACAATTTCCAAATGCATCTTTCACCCTACACTCCCACAGCCTGCCATATGTCCACACCTATCCGTCCATGAAGATATTGATGAGGACAGGTTACTTTCCCAGCGATAATAAGTTACGTTCCTTGGAGCAATCGATCATTTTTTCTTTAGTATACGCAATACACTGCATGAACGTGTATAATACAGCTGTCAGCGTTTGCAAGCTTGCTGTTAGAAAACATATATACCTGCACACTTCACTGATTTGAGTAATTTCACATCATCTACTTCACTGACTTAATTCACATCTGTTTTTTAAGCTTCTTATCTTTTAATGTTTTCAATGTTTTTGTTTAAATTATTATTTTGAGTGTGTATTGCTTTCATCACTTTCGCTGTGTCATGTGGGTTAAGTGATTTTTCTCAGTCAATATTTTCCTCTCAGAAAGGCTTCTGAAGCCTAATGTTTTCTAATTACCATAAGCAATATTTAGAATATGTCTTTCTATTGAAAATTTGTTAGAATAATTGTCCATTATCTTGGTTTTCATATAGTGTAAGAGGAATTAAATTTTTAGGTATTTGTAACACGTTCGTCCACAGCGTAACTGCGTCGTGCCGGAATAATAACCAACCAGCAAACTCCTCAGCCGATGTAACCGCCAGACAGTACTACTGTCATCCATGATAACGTTTTGAACAACAGCTGCAATGATATATGATTTTCCTGTGTTAACTAATGGAAAATAAAGTAACTTGATGATCAGTCAAGCCACTTTAGGCCCAATACTTTCACATCATCTAAGTATGTTCAGGATCGTCTCATCTGCTCTATCAGAGCAGCCTCTTCTCGCAAATTTTTCTTCATCTGAATAGGTCGATATTAATGCATATTATCATTATATTCATCTGTATCAAATTATTCTTTTTCAAGATTAGGCTTGCTACATTTTCATTCATACTGAAAAACTGTTTTGGTATTATGAATTAAGTCCTTTATTATCTTATTAAAATCCTCTACTATATTTTTTTTTCCGTGTATTACACTGTCACATTATGTCGCAGTCAAGTAATTTTATGAGTGCTTTACTTGGTCACTGAACATCAGTAAGTCTAAAAGTGGTGTTAGTGAAGGAGGTTTTCATGCGCTGGCATCGTACACCTCCGGTGCACGGCCATACAAACGTACTCCGTCCCAACTGTATTCTCCGCACGGAGGATGGTGAAATAGAAGTGTAACTCCTGCCTATAGTCCACTGGGTTCCCGCTCTAATGAGCCTGGGGCCACAATAACAATAAAAGCAAAACAGAAAATATTTCATTCCATATCTCTCAGTCCTTCAAGAATAACTACTACTTTGACCCCCAGTAGCCAGAATTAGTATGTTTTATGTTTCCAAGTCCATTTTCCAAAAGAGGCTTGATTCCTTTTATGTGTCCGACTCTGGGTAAAGGCTTTGCCACCTGTTCTCAAGGTCAAGATGCATTACTGCATACAATACACCTCCACATGTCACCACTTCGGCTCTAATACTCACCGTCACTACTGAATTCATGATAAAGCTGCCTCATCCAGGAAGTGAACCAGTGTAGACGGGTACTGGCGGGAGATTTTGCCCCTCTGTAACCAATACAAGTGACCGCATTGGCAGCGGGAGGGCGTAGCCTAAGCGAGAACGACAGTCCATTCAGGGCAATGAAGAAAAGATGACAGTTAATTGTTCCCACTCCAACCCTCACACAGGCATGACATATCAAGGTTTCTGTGTATCTTACAGCTGATATTCACTTACTGTCTATTTAGGATGCATCCCTCTCCAAGTTTTGCACTGGAAAAAGGATTGAAAAAAAAAATCAACCTCAGCGCCCCCTTGCACTAGCCCACCCTCTTCCGTGCCTATCCATGTCACTTGTTTCTTGAGTGGGTGCAGCCTTAGGTTTAAACGGAAGGCCGAGGCAATATCTAGCTGGTTCTGTCTCTTGCCATTACGGCCAGAGGAAAACCTTTCTTCTGAACTCTAGCATTAGAGATTTTCTAAAGTGAACACGACTGATGTAGCTTCACTGACCACCATTTATCACGAAATTGCTTCGCGAATTCAAGGCAATATTTCATCAGAATGACGGAGAGTTACAGAACTTAAAACGATGGGGAAAACTGTATTTTATATCATTGTGGATGCGTAAAGAGAGAACCTGTTGCCTTAGTATATGCAATAGGTGGTGTCACAAAATTCACATATTATTACATGGATGCCAATAGCCAATGTCCAAGTATGTGAAAGCAGTTCGTACAATAATGGAATTAGCTGTGATGTCTAATGATATCGATGACATTTTATGGAACAGCATTAAAATTATTTGAATTGAATTACAGTTTCCAGAATTGTTCCCTGCTCCAGCCGGGTATTACTCTTGCATTCACTAGGTCACCAAACCACTGGCCTGCCATTTCACCACCACTCTCGAACACCTAATTTTACTGATTTTAAGGACGCTCTTCACTCCCAGACAGAAAAAATTGAGGAATGAAATTGTCGTGCTTGTAGTTGAACGAGTCTCTCCTCTCTCAATCTCCACCACCTCACCACCAGCACACATATTGGAAACGTGAGGTGGGTGTCAGTAAGGGGAGGGGGGAGGCTTGAGTGGAGCGGTGAGGGGGATTCAAGGGAAAGCGGAGGGAAGGTGTGAGAGACAGAGGATAGTAGAAGGGACAGAGAAGAGTGAAGGTGGGAGGGGGAGGAGAGTGACGGGAGAAAGGAGAGGAGAGTGAAGGGGGAAGGGAGAGGAGAGTGAAGGGGAGAGGGAGAGGAGAGAGGAGGGAGGAGGAGGAGAGAAGAATGAAGGAAAGAGGGAAAGGAAAGAGGAGAAATAGTTGATGGGGGAAGTGGATAGGGGAGGGGGAAAGGAGAGTGTAAGGGCAGAGGGGAGATGAGAGGGCAGAGAATAGTGGAGGGGAGAAAAAGAGAGTGGAGGGATCAGAGGAAAGTGGAGGGAGGCAGAGAACTCTGGACGGGAGTGGAGAGTGGACGGGGCAGAGGAGAGTGTGGGAGGACAGAGGAGAGTGGAGAGGGCAGAGGAGAGTGGAAGGGGGAAAGGAGAATGGGGGGGAGGGGAACAGAGAATACTGGAGGTGGAGAGGAGAGTGGAGGAGGCAGAGGAGAGGGGAGGGGGGCAAAGGAAAGTATAGGGGAGCTAAGGAAAGTAAAGGGGGCAGAGGAGAGTGGATGAGTGGTGGGAATAATGGGGGAAACGGAGTAGAGTGGAAGCGGAAAGTAGTGGAGAGTAGCAGAGAATAGTCGTGAGGGACAAAAGAGAATCGCGGGAGGCAGAGGAGAGTAGGGAGGGAGGGGTCAGAGGAGAATGGGGGCGACAGAGAACAGTGACGGGTAGCAGAAAATGATAGAGGGGACAGAGAACAGTGGAAGGGGTCACAGAATAGTGGATGGAACACCGAAGAATGAAGGAGGCAAAAACTGAAAGGAATACAAGGGGGTACAAGGAACTCAAATATCAACAGATTTAATGGTCTTTCTTGGGCTGTTTTCTTTTTTAAAGAAGACTATGCTTATGATATCTGATTCTCTAAGCTGAAGATATGAATAGCAAAGTAAGAAGGCCTTCCCCCACCCACCAAACTCTGCAGCCGAAGCCGACAAAGGAAAGGTCAGGCAGTCAGATTAATTATTCAACGAAAAACGTGTTTAACTGAGAGTTCAGTGCCAAATACTTGTAATCGACATTTAAACGTTTTTACTGTGTTACAGTCATTCACATTCTAGGCAGTTTGATCCACATGTTGACAAATCTAGTGAAGATAAAGTGTTTTGTTTTGTATCATCAGACTGGAAAAGTTTGCATGTGATGTTATAACCATTACCTCTAACATAAATTGATTGGCCTGTTGTGAAGTGTTTGTCAGCTATCATATTGTCATATTTAATGGTAGTCATTATTCAGGGACTCTAATGAGGTCCGGAGCTGTTTTGATTCGCAGACTATCTCTGAGGAGCTTCGCTGGGCAACATTCGGACTCCCTAATTTCTACGATTATAAACTGAACAGTCTGGCGGGAGCAGTCAGTTGTGCCTGCTTCCCGGCTCTTATTTTTACACTTTTTAATATGTATATTACGCTGGTGATTCTGGGTGATCTTCTTAAGGCTAAGTGGCATTATGCTGTGTTCTTTTAGAAATATGCAGTGTTAGGACTATGTTGATGATTTTTTCTTTTTTTTTTTGTGAGTGTTTATGACTGTTTCTAAGTGTAATATACTGCAATTTATCCAGTTTGTTTGAGCTGCCTTCTGTTTTACTTGTTGCAAGTGTATCCTACAGCATTTTGTTGATAACCAACAAAAAATGAAGCTATTCAACACATGCCTCTTAAAAAAAAAAAGTCTTACTCTCCACCTGACAAAGTCAGAGGAGGGTGTTATTATCACTGAGATCAATAGGTGTTCGTCCGTTGAGTTGGGCGGCAGGGCAGGTGGCCGGGTGTAGAGATTTCGTTTCCGGGCCAGAACTCAGAAAGTATTCAATATAGAGTCATGAAATTTTACATAGTTATGTGTCTTATAGTGAACGGGTGCCTTTTTATAGGTAGAATGCTGTGTCTTAAGTAGTTTTTTTTGAAAATAATGAAAAAGTATATTTTAAAATGCAACTTACACAAGGATAAGGGCCGAGGGTATGTGTCCTCAAGGCATTCTCCTTACTCACGCCTTTCAAAGGAAAGGTTGGAGGAGGGAGCCCTTATGCGCTTGGTTAGGTGTGCAGGGATGTGGGGAATATGTGCATGGTCAGATGGAGGATTGCAACAGCGTAGCATTACTTATGTTTATACTTGCATCAGGGCCCTGGTAATCTATGATTTGATAAGCTAAACAAGTTTGGCTCCCCTTAAAAGTTCCACATACGGATGTCCTTTGCCTGGGTATCATTTTTGTAATTCATCACTGCACTCTTTAATTTCTTCATGCCCTCCTTATAATAAGCTGACCAAAATTTAACACAATACACTAAACTGGGCCATACTAAGGAGCTGTACAAGGTAAGAACAACATTATCTGATGTGAATTCAAATTTTCTACCAATAAATCCGACTAGTTTTTTAGCTTGTTTTATTGTTTCCATGCAATGGCAACTTGGCTTCAAATAATTTATTATTTTCATTCCTAAATCTTTTTTCCATGTATTACATTCTCAAGTTGAGTATTTTTCATAGTGTACCCAATGTTCTCATTTTTACTCTGAATATATTAAACCTTTCTTTTGTCAGTATTAAAATCCATTTGCCACTTTTGGACCCAGTAAATAATTTGTCTGGATCACTGACTTCTTGTTCAGGTGCATCCACTCTATTACCTATTTTTGTATCATGAGCAAATTTGGAGATTTTGCAATAGCCTACGATCCTTCACCATTATCGTCATTGTAAAATGAGAACAGAACAGGGCCCAGAAACGATTGCTGTGGCACTTCCTTTGTGGCATTCATTCAGTCTGATTTTTTCCATTAAGTACAACTTTCCATGTTTGTTCTGTAAGCCAACTTTCAGTCCATTTTTGTACATTGCCTGACACAACAGATTTCAAGTTCTCGAGAAGACGGTTTGGGGAAACTTTAACAAACACTGTACCTCCTGGAAACAGTGAGAGATTTAATCAACTGATTTAGTTTCATCATACTGATTAATAACATTGAAAAAGTCAATGATATTAGTAAGACATAGCCACTTTTTCCCCAGTCCAATAACTTGAATACTACTGACGCTTAGCTAATTGGACGGTAATAGCCAGGTTGTGATTTTTTGCTACATTCGCTAGTTTCTAATCATGTGGTACAGTGCCGCCTCTTAGTGATAGTTCGAATATTTAAGCTACCTTGTATGTGATTCAATATTTCACTTCTCACTTGCTTCAAGATTGTTGGAGATATTCTGTCTGATCCAGGTGGTTTGTTGATCTNGTGGTACAGTGCCACCTCTTAGTGATATTTTGAATATTTAAGCTACCTTGTATGTGATTCAATATTTCACTTCTCACTTGCTTCAAGACTGTTGGAGATATTCTGTCTGATCCAGGTGGTTTGTTGATCTTCATTACCGCAAATGGCTCATCTCTCTCACCGATCATAATGTCACTGGTTGTTCTATCTTCGTCTACATGTACGGAGGCAAGTGGAGGCAACAAACATGGATTTTACAGTGTAAACGCTGAATCAGTGACAACTGTAAGAATTCTGGTAATCTCGGTTTCATCGTTTATATGCTCACCATTTGCTGAGACAAGCAGCCCCATTGTTGGTGCCAGTATCGTCTTATTTCTGAATTAACTAATATTCTTTCGGATATGATTAATTGATGTTATCTATATGTGGTTCAAGATTTTTCTTACTTTTCTATATATTATTCTTTCAGCATTTTGACGAAGTTTGTATACATTTTTTCCTCTTCGGTCTCTGTGTCTTTGTAATTTTGATGAACAAATAGAGTAGTTTAGGAAGGCACAGAAAAGTGAAGATGGCACAGAAGAGTGGAGGAGCAGAGAATAGCGGAGGGCGCTGAATAGTGGAGGGGCACAGAATAGCTGAGGGGCACAGAATAGTGGAGAGGGGCACAGAATAATTGTGGGGCACAGAATAATTGTGGGGCACAGAATAATTGTGCGGCACAGAATAGTTGGGGGACACCGAATAGTAGAGAGGGGCACCGAATAGTGGAGAGGGGCACAGAACAGTATAAAGAGAACAGCTTAGTGGAGGGCACAGAACTGTGGAGAGGGGAACACAATAGTGAAGGGAGCACAGAACAGCAAAGGGGCACAGAATGGTGGAAGTGGGTAAAGAACAGTGCGGGCGAGCAGAGAATAGCGGCGGGAACACAGAGTTGTGGAAGAAGCACAGAACTGTGTAGGGGAAAAGAGGGAAGTGGCGGAAGTAGAAAACATCGGAGAGAGAAAGAGAACAGAGGGTGGCGGATAAAAAACGAAGGGAGAATAAGTGTTTGAGAAGGCACAAAATAGTGGAGGAAGATGGGGACACAGAGTAATGGATGGGAACACTGAATTTGGAGAGGAACAGAGGAAAGTGGCGGGAGGATAGAATATCAGAGCAAGAGAGATTTTAGTGAGAATAGTAACGGTTGGTGGGAAAAAGTGAAGGAGGACAAAATATTGGAGACGTCAGAGAATAAAGGAGGGGAAAAGAGAGGGAAGAGAAGAGTGGAAATGGGCCGAGGTGAGTGGATGAGGGAAGAGATGGCAGAAGAGGGAGGGAGTCATGGGGGATTAGAGGCGGCAGAGAATAGTGGAGGGGGCAGAGAAGTGTGGGGGAGGGGGAGGCAGATTAGGGGGAACCAGGAGTGTGGAAAGGGGAGGGGACGAAGGAGAGTACGGGGAGGGGGAGATGAGAGAGGATAATAAGAGAAGAGATAGGAGGGGAGCGGATCAGGGATGTGGGTGGAGGGGAAGAGGACAGTGGACTGGAAGGGAGCGATGAAGGAGAGAAAATAGAAATGGAGAGCAATTAGTAGTGCGAATGAGTGGACGAAAGGAGGAACGGAGATAGCAAAGAAATGGAAGGCACAGAAGTGGAAAATAATATAGGGTTTGGCGTGTCTGATAAAGGGAGGTAAATGTAAAGGAGGACAAAATAGGATGTGAGAACAGATTAACCTCTTCTACCTGGTGACGTATTTCTTTTTGTATTCTTGCAATTATCAAGTATTTATTTTTTTCTTTTAGCTAAGGGAGGGGGGTATTTTTCACGCAGGAGGTTCTGGGTATAGCTTTGATTAACTCCTTTAAATACACTATTCAGAAGATAAATAAATCTCTGGAAATACCAAGAACAGCCTGAAATACTGTCACCGGAGTGAAGGGGTAAACAGGGCATTGTAACAGAACAATAATCTTTACCTCGCCTGGACGGAGTCCGAAGAAATATTGTTTTTGGTCGTTTGTTTCTATGTTTCCTTCTTTGTTAGCAACATTACGGAAAAACGGCTTAAGGAAATTACATGAATCTTTCAGAATATGTTGGCAATGGTCCCCATAGAAAGTGGTTAAATACTGGAGGTAATCGAGTGAACTTGAAAGGTCAAAATCAAGGTCATGGGTTTTCAGAGGGCTACGAGTATAACTTGAAAATTGTTGAAGATAGATATATTTACTATTAGCAACATAAAAGAACTCGAAATATGGGCTTTCATTTGGCACCGAGAGCTTTGACCTTAAATGACTTTGAAGGGTCAAACTCAAGGTCACGTATATTCAGGACTCGAAACTGGTTGAAATTAGATATTTACTATTATCAGCATATAGGAAATTCTATGTGGGTTTTAAATTGGTACCTTGACCTTTGACCAAAAGTGACCTTGAAAGGTTAATCTCAAGTTCATGGATATTCAGGGGGCTATAACTCGAAACTCGTTAAAGACAGAGATATATACTATTACCAAGATATAGGAAGTCTCAAGAGGGTTTTCATTTGACAGCATGACCTTTGACCTTGAACGATCTTGAAAGGTCAATGCAAGATCACAGATTTTCAGAGGCATAATTTGAAAACACTTGCGCCATTGCCTTAGGCTTTAATTGTGCACTGACACTAAATGGCACAAACAAGTCGGCATTTAACAGCAATGAAATAACTGCTGTTGAGGGAGGTTTGTTATGCCTGGCACCACTTGTTCCAGATTGTAATGATCATTGTTTTTCCTCTGTGTCTTCAACCTATCCAACCCGAGTATGTCAAGATTACTTTAATCTTGCTGCCACAATGCGATTAGTTCAGCCAAGGAAAGGTCTCTTGTAGTGAGAAGCATCAGATTTCTTGTAGTTTTAAATTTAAGAAATGTTATATCCATCCACTCCAGATCGAAAAGACTGTTCTTAAGTGAATGGTGTTGTCTAAAAAAAAAAAATGAATAATGCATACAGTATAATGAAATATTATGCTAACCTAAATCATGTAAACCACGTTTGGTGGAAGGGTTGAGAGTCAGCCAAGGAGTATATATGTTGTTCTTGAAAACAATTGGTCAGAGGTTAAGATTACAGAGTAAGTTCACCATACACAGCATTTTTATTTTCTTTAAACTTAAGGGAATAATAAAAGGATTTCGAGAATAATCAAAGACAAATGTCACAGGAAAACATCACAGATCAAGGACACGGTAGAAGGTTAACTCCAACAGTTTTAGGCTGATCTGAACCAAACTTGAAGGAGCATTTAAGGATCAGGTAAGAGGAACGGGATTCACTTTTGAACATTTGTCAAAGGCCAAGCCAACAAGGCAAGTTCATCTTGCAGCAGGTGTGTGTGTGTGTGTAAACCAAATTACTAAACAGTTTCGACCTGATTTGATTCAAGCTTGGTGGATGAGTTGAAGATCATTCACGAGGTTGATCTATCATCTTTGAGAACAACAGGTCAAAGCTGAAGATCACATGACAAGACTAAATCAAGTATTTTTTTTATTAGATGTAGACTAAACTTGTTGGACGGGTTCAGGTTAAAACATGGGTAAAGATATTCGATTTTGCGAGCAATCTGCCAAAAGCCAAGGTCGCAGGGAATGTTGAAGGCCAGAGTTACTTGGCACAGTCAGTTCAACGAGGTTTGGGGTGATGTGAATATAAGTTGGTTAATGGTTACTTAAGAATAAGCTAAACTGATCTGATAGTAATCTGTCGAAAGTCAAGGTCATTTTGTTATGTCAAAATATTCGGCCCTTAGATTAGTAGCCGAGCGTTGGTGTTCAGCTGTCTGAGTACAGTACTCCTTTTGTATCCTTGTATTTCCTTCCACACTTTCTTTTCCGTACAATTTCTCAGCATTCCGTATCATCGAATCATTGATGTTCTTTTCCTCTTGTTTCACTTTTTCTAAATAATTTAATTCTTCTTTTTTCCTTCTTCTTTTATTCTCACAAAATATAATCTATGTCCTATACCCTGAAAATTTTGCCAGCTTCATCTTCTCATTTCTTCTCCCCTCTTTCCTGCCTTCCTGCTCGTCTGTTTCGTCACGTACCCTTCGTGCGAATGAGGAGTCCTCCTGAATTTGAGATGCTCCAACTTAGAACCGGTCTTCCATTTCCTCTCTCTCTCTCTCTCTCTCTCTCCTCTTAACCCTTTGACTCTGTAGGCTTTTTCTTTGTTGAAATAAATCCTGTGGTGTTTGTGAGAATATTAAATGCGAATATGA
>JAGKTI010036476.1:0-11064 GCA_018397915.1 Birgus latro
ATTTTGGAGTTCCGAATGTCAGCCTATGATGTCCGGACTGTGAGGTAACTGGATATTGGTTGTCCAGATAGTAGAGAGGTTACTGTATTTTCTGAACACGAAGGTTACTGTGTCCTTGACAACAGAAAAATTCAAGAGCTGTATTATTGAAATGGTAGTCAAAAATAGTGTCCCTCTTACCTTCTTCTCCACCCCAGCATTCGTTGGCTTAAACGGGGAAATGGCCCATAAGTTAGGGATTTCTCTGACAAGGAATAGTATTCGAAGTCTGGTAACTGAAGAAGCAGAAAAGCACAAAAATGAACTCAAGAAACTTCTACATGGACGGTTCATTTTTCTGAAGAAGGATGCTTGTACACGTTATAGAGTTAATTACTTTGCAATTAACATCAGTTCATAAATAATCTGAATGTAGTCACACGTACACTGGCAGTCCAGGATACTAAGGCTCAACACACGAGTGACTACCTACATAAACTAGTGATGGACCTTCTGAAATACTTCAGCATCAACAAAGAACAAGTCTTATTAATTGTGACTGACAATGCCAGCAACATGATCAGCACCATAGAGAAGCTGAATAAAGATGAAGAGGAGAGAGATTTTGAAGAGGGTAAAGAAAGTGATGATGAAACAGACGTTGAAGATGAATTTGAGATTTTAGACGACTTTGTGGAAGCTGCTGCAAAACTTTCAGCAATTCATCATATGCGCTGTGCTGTACACACACTTCAGCTGGCAATTCATGATGGCCTAAGACAGCCACATGCAGCTAATCTTGTTGGGAGGGTGAAAAACATTGCAGTGGCTGCTAGAACACCCAAACTAGATGCTATACTGAAGCGACGTGCTGGGAAAGGGGCAATTTTGGACCAAGCTACTAGGTGGGAGAGTACATATTTGATGATTCAGCGTGTTCTTGAACTCAAGCCTTTTCTTACTGACATGGCCAACCCAGACGTCACAATGACTGATGCTCAATGGGAACAAGCTGAAGGACTTGAAGACTTGCTACGCCATCCATTTATTGCAACAAAGAACTTGCAAGCAGCTGAACTGACTCCCGGCTCATATATTAAGGAGTGGGAGACTCTTAGTTATCACCTGTCTAACATAGGTGGCTTGATTGCTGAAGAGATACTGAAGTCCACGCAGCGAAGAGAAGTTATACTGATGGATAATGACATGCTCTTGGCTGGTGTGTATGTTGATCCCATGTACCGAGTTACACTTACAGAGGAGCAGAAAAGTAGAGCTAAAGGTGCATTATGTGATGTAGCTATTAGAATGAAAGTTCTGGCTTCGCAGAGAGATGAAGAGCAATCATGTGGGATACATGATGATTCTGCCCCTACCAGCTTGAATGATAATGATGAAACTGATGATAGTGTCGAGCTTAATTTTGAGAAATATCTAGATATCCAAGAACAGAGTAAGCGTCAAAGGCTCGAAGATGTTGGGGGAGAAAAACCGTCTCCAATAACAAAATTTAAACTTGATTTTTCTCATGCATTAATGGAGATGGAAAAAATTGACCGTACTTCAAAGCTGACAGTTAAAGATGCATTACCTCGATTCCCTGAGATTGTTCAAGATGCTGCTATGGCTGTTACAGCCTTACCACCAACTCAAGTCAGTGTTGAACGGTTGTTCTCTGCCCTTCGAATCATTAAATCTGACTTGAGGGCAGCAATTAAGGAAGATCTTATTGAAGCTATTCTATTTTTACAAACAAATGTATTTCTAAGGCCTAGCAAGTAAGTAAAAATACTGTTGTGTGCTACCGAGTCTAGATTTCATTATTTCATTTAAGTACTAATCCCTCCACTATTCGACGTAATAGAGCCAAAGGCATGTCCGGACACTGGTTTTGTCTGAATATTGGGCCTGAAGCTCCAGCACCGGTCATTCATGACCCTAACCTAACCTAACCTAAATCAGAAAACTACCTTCCTACCTCCCTACCGGACATGTATAGCAATTATTTAGGTCCTTTTTCACATAAATAATGCACATAAAGCATGAATTAATTGAATTTTAACCAAAAAATGATGATTTAGAGGTGAGTAAGGCATAGGTGCTCAGAACTTGCCAGCATAGTATAAGTAAGTATCGGACATGGAAATCATCTTTTCTCACATTTTATGCACTAAATTATTGGATACAAAGCATCAAATACAGTAAATGATGTAAATTGTTACCAAAAAAATGGTTAGGTTAGGTTATGACCGGACATGAAATTCACTGGCATTCACCTTTTTCATAGCTGGTGCACTTAAAAACCATGCATGAAAAATTAAATTGAAAGCAGGAAATTATGATTAACATTTAAGGTAGTTTTTTAACCCATTTACAGCATGATGAAAACAGGTTAGACATGAAAATCATTATGGAAATCATCTTTCACACAGTTTATGCATGAGATTAATGATATGGAAAGAACAAAACAAGGAATTTTGATGAAGTTTGGGTGCTTACGAGAAAGATGCCGCCGTCATGTATAACCTGCTCGATCATCTCAGACTGACAGTAAGTCCTTGCACCTGACACCCCAGCACTTCTGGTGCACTTTACACTCACCAGCACTTCTCACAAGCACTTTCCACAACGATTTCTTTCGCATACCTTGCATCACATCATTTCACTGCACTGTACATAACAGTAAATTCCTGTGTGGTTTAGTGACGGGTCCTGGAGAATTTATTCAATCTCAGCATACTTAGGTGTAAACATCACCTTCCTTTCCATGTTTCGTCTGGTCTTCGAAGCGAAATCAGCCATGTTCTGCTGTAGTTTGTCTCGGGACTTCTTGATATCAAACAAAGTGGAGCGAGGGAGGTTGAATTCACGTAGGATCCGTGATGTCGGCCACCCGGCGTCCACCTTCTCCAATACCTCCCTCTTCTTCTCCAGAGTCAGAACCACTTTCTTCCTCTTCTCAGGTGGCAGGGCCATCATCACACACATGATGGAGAAGGTGAAGAGCAGCATCAAGCCCTGCAGGAGGTAGGGTATCACCACCAAACCAATCACTTCAGCCGCCATTGTCGGAGCGTGTTTACGAGCCAGGAGCGGAGCGGGAAATGGGACCGACAGACAGGCGCGATGCGCGAAAACAGAGCCTATCAGCACGCGCGGGAAATTCAAACTGACGCGGTCAAAAAAAAAATGATTTTTTTTACCCGGATTTTTCAAATTTTTGGGCATTTTGGGGGTCGGACAGCCCACGATGTCCGAATAGTGATGCATCCGAA
This sequence comes from Birgus latro, assembly GCA_018397915.1. Taxonomy (NCBI): domain Eukaryota; kingdom Metazoa; phylum Arthropoda; class Malacostraca; order Decapoda; family Coenobitidae; genus Birgus; species Birgus latro. The sequence goes on from JAGKTI010036476.1 coordinate 3,255, forward strand.
TACTGGGCGTCCGAATAGTAGAGAGATTATTACTTCATTACCTTTAGTAAACAACACAAACTTTCCAATATCCTATTATTTCCAGCTGATCATAAATTGAAACCTAAAGCAGTATCTCCACAAATTTATACTGTATGTGATTAAATAAATATCATGAAGTTATTTATCTTCTATTTTATTTTTATTTTTATCCCGTAACTAACTATGACGAACACATTGTATATTATAGCAGAATGATAATAAACATAATTAAAAAATAATTTTGAATGATAAGTTACCGGTAATCCCGCATGACCTGCCAGTAGGCTGCCAGAGCGTCCCCTCTGCCTCCTGCACTGAGGGAAACGATGCACGTGCAAAACATGCGATTAGGTGACCCCTTGAGCACCTGACACTCGGACGTGCCTTTGACATTGCCAAGGGTCGCCACAGTTTTATTCATTTATGATATTATACAGTATGCACTAATAATATGGATGAAGTGAACTTGAAAATATGTAAGTAATGTGGTATGCCTACTACTGTACTGCAGAGGAGGGGGAGGGGGAGGGGGAGGGGGGTAGCGTCAGAGTCGGAGTCGCAACCTTAAAATTTCCTGGAGTCGGAGTCGGAGTTGGAATTTTTAAAATCCGTCTCCACACCCCTGATTGTCCAGCATAATTCAGCCAAGCCCTGTGCCAGATACTGCAACATGCTGGACATTGCATAGTACCCTTCCATCAGCTCAATATTCAGTGTTGAGCCTGATGTTGTATTATTATAGGTCTCAGCCCTCATTCCTAAAAACTTTCCCATGAATAAAAGATTAAAACTAAGCATAAAATACAGTAAAGTAGTGGTAAAATACAGTGATACAGTGCCAGTTGGCTACCGTTTATGAGCCAGTTGATGCACCTCGACACCGGATATTGCTTAAAGCTGTCGGTTTCCTCCCATTTCAGTGCTGGATATTGCATTAATAGAGCTGAGCCAGGAGCCCCAGATATTACGACAACGGATAATTGAGAATTTACTGTATGTTGGAATAGCGTCATGCATGGTGTCATCATTTTTAACCTTCCTTTGTAGTAAGATATTTTGTGTAATGTGAGCAGACCCATTGACCACAAGCAAGCAGTAGCCTTCTTGTAGCAGACAGTGCCTCACCAGGGTCAAAAAACAGGGCAAGTTGCAGGGATGAGTAGAGTCCAGAAGTTGGAAGAGGGAAGCATAGAAACAGGGGCATTATCGACAGAGTGCCTGATTAAAAGTCCACACATCCATTCACTTGTCAGTCATTGTATTTCCTCCTTTCCTGTATGCAAGCTTTGACTCACCCTGGATAGATAGATAGATATATAAGTAGATAGATAGATATTAACTGCATTATATGGATTTTTTTAAACATTGCAGGGAGTATCGTGAAGCCAAATTAGGCCAGACCAAAATAAACGAAGACCAAGCCTCGTGCCTGACGTCCATCCAACAGACCCTTCTTGCCAGCCGGCTAAATGACCAGCAGTACCGTACAGTGAGTTGGTGCGCTGGTGTGGCCTTTGTTGTGTTGGTAATGTAGTAGTTGGTGGTAGGTGGGGGCACTCACCATCCACTCACTCAGTGTAGTGCAGCTCTCAGGTAACTGGCCTTTCCTCCTTTCCTTCCTTCTTTCTTTCCATCCTTCCTCTTCTGTCTTTCTTTCCATCATTCTTTCCTTTTCCTTGTGTCTATGGGTGACTCTACACTGAGTGACAAGCCAAAAATAGTTTCCTGTTCACCATGAAATGGTAACCATATAACTGAATTATGGCACCTGTTGGTTAAGTGAGTAATTAAGGCACTCCAATTGGATTGATCCGGTGCAGGTTTATATCCAAGGGGTGGTTGGGGTTTATTGCTTATGTAATGCCACTCAGGGATGAATGAGGCTGGTCAGTCTCATCTTAAATGTCAGCCTAGCCCCAGGTTCCTATGTTTCTCATAGGGCAATTTAGGATTAGATGATGGATGGATGAATTATTATTTATTCATTCATTCATTCATCATCCAGTCCTGTGTTGCTGCATGAGGAACGTAGGAGCCCGGGGCTAGGCAAGTTGGTCCTGACAGATGAGAGTGACCAGCCTCACTCATCCCTGAGTGGTATTATGTGAGCAATAAACCCCAGCCACTCCTTGGATATAAACCTGCACCAGCTCAATCCAATTGGAGCGCTGTAATTATCCACTAAACCGCCAGGTGCCAAAATTTGGTTATATGGTTACCACCCAGCGTAGTAAATGGTTTCCTGGTGTACTGTTGTTATTATTATTGTTACTATGTTTATTTTTCAGTAGATCCAGATGGTGCGGGAGAAGGCAGTGTTATGTCTGAATGAAGTGAAACGCAGCACTGTGGTTGTGTCCAGCCTCATCACTGCGGCAACACTCAGAGCTGAGGCCAGTTATGCTGCCATTGGTGAGTGTGTGGGCTTGGTACTGATCACACACCAGTCACTATATTCTTCCTTGCCCCTGAGTATTTTATTTCAGCCAGCATGACTTCCCAAAGTAAAGGAGTCTTTGTATGCAGCATGTGTTAGGAGTGTAATGCTGTATGGTAGTGAGACGTGGGCAGTAAATGAAGAGGATATTGGCAGGCTCAGATGTACAGAAATGACAATGATTAGGTGGATGTGTAGTGTGTCCTTGAATGCAAAGCCTGGGGGGGGGGGGCTAGGTTTACAGTGGAAGAGTTGAGAGGAAGGATGGGGCTGGAGTGGACTGGTGTTATGATGAGGAGGGGTAAATTGAGATGGCTAGGGAGGAAGGGTGGGACTGGAGTGTATTGGTGTTGTGATGAGGAGGGGTAGCTTGAGATGGTTTGGGCATGTGGAGAGGATGGAAGATAACAACTAACTGCAGAAGGCTAGAAGTTTGAACGCTGGGGTAGGGTTGTGAGAGGCAGACTGAAAAAGACCTGGGATGAGACCATAGAGTGTGACCTTAGGGACAAGGGACTGACTAGGGAGGCTGCCAGAGATAGAGCAGTGTGGAGAGCCGCCATTAGGTGACCAAGGCAGACACATACAAGCACACTGGAGCCTTTTTGAACAATATGACGATGATTAGTGGAGTTTACGTTTACATTCTGTTATCCGTGATTTTGAATATATTAAATAGTTAATGATGTTGATGTTGATGATGATGATGATGATGGTAATGATTGTGATGATAATGATGATGATGGTGATGACGATGGTAATAATGGTGATGACTGGATTTATCATAACATGCCTGGTACTGTACTAATATTTGCCTAATTGAATATCCAAAGCCATTCATTTTCTTGCTTGCCATTCCAAGGGTATGTGTTCTGGAGCCACAAAGACCCTGCCCACAAAATCCATCCTGACGTCCTTCATCAACACAGACAACAGAGAAGTGTGTGGTGTGGAGAGTGCTCGGTGATTTATATAGAGACACCGAGGATGAGATGGAGGGATGGAGTAGAGGGGGATATGTGAGGTGGAGGGGAAGAGAGGGAGGGGGAGACTGAGGATGAGATGGAGGGGTGGAGTAGAAGGGGATATGTAAGGTGGAGGGGAAGAGAGGGAGGGGGAGACCAAGGATGAGAAGGAGGGTTGGAGTCGAGGGGAATAAGTGAGGTGGAGGGGGAGACCAAGGATGAGATGGAGGGATGGAGAGGAGACATATAGGAGAGGGGGATATGTAAGGTGGAGGGGAAGAGAGGGAGGGGGAGACAGAGAATGAGATGGAGGGTTGGAGTAGAGAGGTATATGAGAGAGGGAGGGGGAGACTGAGGATGAAGTGGAGGGATGGAGTGCTGAGGTATATGAGAGGAGGATATTTGGAGGGGTGAAGAGTGAGGGTGAGACCGAGGATGAGATGGAGGGGTGGAATAGAGAGAAGGGGGTGTAAGTTGGGGGAGGGCAGCGAAATGGCAGGGGATAGGGCGACTTGGAGGCGATTTGTTTATGACCACACCTTAGGGGATTGAGGCGTCTGGCAATAGATAGATAGAATAGATTTATAGCGACATTTCAATTCACTGACTGAGGATGTGTTTTGCGTTCCATCTTACCATTTCCTCATCATATTTGTTGTATCGTTTCTAAGGAACCTCCTTAATACCTTTTCCTAAGTGATTTATTTTGTTTATTATACCCTACTGTCCTCTTCTGCATAACATAAATCCTTCCTATATCCCCATACTCAGCATAAATTATGTACAATAGGATATTGACCACCTAGATCCAAAAATAAATAGCTAAGGAAAAGGTGTTAGGGAGCTTCTTTAACTGGTAAGAATACATGCCTTGGACAGGATGGTAGTTTATTCGTAATCATCATCATCTGAACCTCCTTTCCCACCCTAGGGCAGGGTGAGGAGTAGCAATATCCAAACAGCCTAAGTTTGCCCAAAACATTGAGCCACGCTTCCATTCACTCATCATGCAAGCCCCTGGAATCCTGGCTCTATCTGATACACCAAAAACTTTCACCACATTCTGTAGCATCATATATGTGTATCTGATGGAGTTAATTATAATTATTATTGTTATTGTTATTAGCATGCAGTACCTTATCATAATTTCCTTTTTATCTCAAGTATGCTGTTTGGGTGGATTATTAGTTTGATGTAGTTCTGTACAAGAGGAAGAGTATAATTTATTGTAATGAAGAAACTGAACAGGGAGGCTGTCAGAGATTGAGCAGCGTGGAGAGTTGTCATTAGGTGATCAAGGCAAGCATATTGGAGCCTTGATAAACGATATGAGCGAACAGTACAAAGAAATACGAGTTATTAGCCCACTGATCAAAATGGTTTAAAAGAGTTGCAGATGAGTGTAAAATGGGAGAGGGAGTGTAGCTATAGGATTATTACTGTGGCCAAGGATTATTACTGTGGCCATGTGCCACAGACTGTCTGTCTATCTATTGCCAGATGCCTTCATCCCATGAGGGGTGGCCACAAACAAATTGCCTCCATGTCTCCCTGTCCCCCGCCATTTCACTCCCATGCTCCCAGTGCACACCCCCCTCCCTCATATACCTCTCCACTCCATCCCTCCATCTCATCCTTGGCTTCCCCCTTCCTCTCCCCGCCCCCCTCCACCTCACTCACGTACATTCTTCTCGTTAGTCTCTCGCTTTTTGTCACATCCACATCTACACCACAAAGTTCCTTCACATATACTTGTAAATAAATAGTTGCTGTGGATGTGGAGAGGCCTTGTGTTGGTGGGAGTGGGCTTGACTTTATAGCTGGCTCTCTTGTGTGCAAAATAGGGAAGTTTGTGGACATTCTGACATGTATATTGGATTATTTTTTATGATAGTTGACTGAGGAGAGGTATTGATGTCAATGTTGAGGGTTGAGTTGCAAGAGGCAAACCTAAAAAGATCTGAGATGAGGTCAGGGATAAGAGACTGAAGAGAGAGGCTGCTAGAGATTGAGCAGCCTGGAGAGCCACCATTAGGTGACCAAGGCTGATGTATGCAAGTATGTTGGCACCTTTACAAATAAAGTAAATACTCGACCAATTCTGCCTGATGCCTGTGCTTGAGCTGTTTAGGCCAATAGTATGCTGTTTCGTCTCATCTTCTGTTGTCTGTAAGTGTACAAGTCATGTGATAACACAGACAAGCTTAGTTAGCCTCTTTTTTAGTTAGGTTTACAGTACTGAAATTGAGTAATGACTGAATGGAGGTGTGGCCTATTTTTCCTGTGTGAGTCAGATGGGTGAGTGCCAAGCTGTGTATTTACCTAATTGTATTTACCTAATTGTGATATACAGGAAATTAGCTACGCTCATGGGGTCCCATCTCTGTTTCTCAATAAGTCAAATTTTGCCTTAAACTCGTTTAAGTTTTTAGACTGGACGATCTCTTTGTCCAGGCTATTCCACAGGTCTATACATCTATACGGAAAACTATATTTCTTGATGTCCTTCAAGCAGCTTGGCCTCTTTAGTTTCATTCCGTGTCCTCTTGTTGCTCTCTCATCCCACACAAACAGATTTTCTCTGTCAGTTTTTTCTACTCCTATCATGGTCCTGAACACTGCAATCATGTCGCCCCTCTCTCTCCTTTCCTCTAAGGATGGCAAATCCAGCCTTTCCAGCCTCTCAATGTATGATAGATCTGCCAGACTGGGGACCATCTTGGTTGCTGTTCTTTGTATTCTGTCAATCTTGTGTCGCGCCCTCCCTTAATACAGCAATGATATTTACCTCGGGAATATTATCCTCCCGTATTTATTACTTTGGTAGCGTGAAACAATAGACACTGGCAATGCGTGACTTCAATTTCACTATTCACATATACTCAGAACTGGGAACTGGAAGAAATGAAAAATGATATGGCTTTTCTAGGCTTTAATTATCAAAAAGGTATCTACAATATATTTACACACACAAAAATCATGAGGTATTTTCCCACCTCATTTCACTTCTCATAAAAGTTCCGTGCTGGATACCATACTTAATCATCCACACTTAATTCACTTTATTACTAACACTATATTAATTAATTAAAGCACTCTTTTATTCCGGGCTTTAAAATCAACCTTATATATTTATTCCTTTAAATACACACTAATGCTGTTATAAGTAAAGCACTCTCTTTTATTCACTTATTGATTATGTTACACTGTTACATTAGTACAAGAAACACATTTAAACTTTAAAATCTTCTCTCCTTCCGTTTCTTTCTAAGTAACTAGGAGTCTCTCTACAAGTCCCAACGACAGACAAATATAGCACTGTTCACAAGTTGTACCCGCGATTACACAAGCCTGTACTTTTACTCACTGTCAACAGAAGTGCTCTCATATCGCCCCTGGAACTTTACTTCCTTTTGGCTTCACAGTTACGTCCTCGTGACGTTTCGCTGCCCCGGGCTGCGTCTCCCCTTCACGACGTTACTCTCAGCTCTGACTATTCCACTACCCTCTCTACCCTGTCCTGGCCTCAAGGGTTGCCGATGTTCACCAGCAGGTCACATGGTTGCGAGGTGGGTGATGGCCTCACCCACTCATCCACCACCCTCATCCACACGTCATCCACCATAGAGGCTCGAGCAAATGCAGAAGTCAGCATGCTTCCCACAGTGGTAAATGCAGAAGTCAGCATGGTTCCCACCCTCTGCCCGACCTCCATCTTAACACCACTCCTCTGACTCTCTTTCTCTCTCCTACTTTCTCTTCAGCTTTCACTTGCTTTCTCTCAACTTTCCTTCCCTTACTCCACCTCCCTATACCTATTGTCCGCAGCTATATGTGGAGCTGACATCAAACTCCCTGCTCTCTCTCTTCTGTCCATGTATCACCCTAAACTCACGTCCAGCAGGTGTACTCGTATCCACACCTGTTACAGCTGTGTGTCTGCTTACATCTGCCTGAGGAGAGCCTTGTCGGCTTCCCGACACTTGGTCATATCTTTCTTTTTGTGTGGGGACCACACTACTGCTGCATATTCTAACCTGGGCCGGATCATGGCTACTATCAATTTTTTCATCATCTCTTCATCCATGTAATGAAATGTCACTCTTATATTGGTCAAGAGTTTATATGTCTCTCTCACTATCTTATTTATGTGCTTTTCAGGTGACAAACTATCCTGGACCAGCACTCCCAAATCTTTCTCTTCTCTCGCTTTTCTAATTGGTTCATTACCCATCAAATAATTCAATGATGGCCTCTTGGTACTTTTACCCATTTCCAATATTTTACATTTTTTTGCGTTGAATTTCATTTCCCACATCCGGCTCCAATCATGTATCCTATCCAGATCCTCCTGTAGCATTTTACAGTCCTCTTCAACCTCTACCTT
>JAGKTI010036477.1:0-11064 GCA_018397915.1 Birgus latro
TGTGATAAGTGGGTGCACAAGAGATGTAGTGGTATTAGAGGTAGACTGCGAGATAATGCTGATTTCATGTGTGCGGTGTGTCGGGGAGAGCAGGAGGAGATTGTTAGGCGTGAGAGGGTTGAACTTGCAGGTGAGTCTCTTGAGTGTGTGGAGGAGTTTTGTTATTTGGGAGACATGTTAGGTGCCGGAGGTGGGGCTGGAGTTAGCTCGGTTGCTAGAGTGAGAAGTGGTTGGAAGAAGTTCAGGGAGCTGTTGCCTCTCCTGACATTGAGAGGACTCTCCTTACGTGCTAAGGGGTCTTTGTATGCAGCATGTGTTAGGAGTGTGATGCTGTATGGTAGTGAGACCTGGGCAGTAAAGGAAGAGGATATTCGCAGGTTCAAACGTACAGAAATGACAATGATTAGGTGGATGTGCAGTGCGTCCCTGCGTGCAAGGCCTGGGGGGGCTGGGCTTACGATAGAAGAGTTGAGAGGTAGGATGGGACTGGAGTGTATTGGTGTTGTGATGAGGAGAGGCAGGCTGAGGTGGTTTGGACATGTGGAGAGGATGGGGGAGGATAATTGGGTACAGAGGGTGAGAGGTGTTAATATTGGGGGAGGGGTTGGGAGGGGTAGACCGAGAAAGACATGGGATGAGGTCATTAAATGTGACTTAAGGGTTAAGGGACTGAATAGGGAGGCTGCCAGAGATCGAGCAGCATGGAGAGCCACCATTAGGTGACCAAGGCCGACACATGCAAGCATGTTGGAGCCTTCAAAAATGAGCGATGATGAGCGATTTCAGATATTTTATCCATCTATCTTTCGGAATCCTCTCACACAATTTTGCAACCATGCTGGTTAGGGACACTGGTCTATAGTTCAGGGGTTCTTCCTTGTTTCCTCCCTTATAAATTGGTACCACATTTACTCTCTTCCACTTTCGAGGCACTTTCCCTTTTTCCAGCGAACACACAATTAAACTGTGAGTCTTATCTGTCAGTTGTTCTCTGCATTCCTTCAGTACCCAGTTAGAAATCTGGTCCTGGGGCTTTCCTTACATCTTGAGTTTCCAGTAATTTGTACACTTCCTGCACTTCTACTTTTATATCTTTTATCACTACATTCTTAGTCACTCCCTCCCCCTCCACAAACTCCCCTTCATTAGTAAAAACTGATTGGAAACATTTGTTCATTATTTCAGCTTGCATTGCTGCATCTTTATAGACCTCTCCTTTTACTTTCAGTTTGGTGATTCCTTCCTTTTGTTTCAATTTGCCATAAAACAATTTGGGTTCATCCTTACAATTGTCGATTATTCCTTTTTCAAAGTTCCTTTCTTCCTCTTTACGAATTCTTGTATATTCATTTCTAGTTCTTTTATATTCTTCCTTCGTTCTGTTATTACCTCTCTTTCTCCATTTGTTCCATGCCATGTCCCTCCCTTTATTCGCTGTCATACACCTTCTATTAACCCGTAATCACCAGGCTTTTGGATTCGTACTTTAACCCCAGACATGTCCGGGATTCCGGACATTCCTTTGAGGATTAAAAAATGTATATATAAATGGCACAAATTTTATTCCTTTATTTTTTACATGAAATACATTCATTTCTAAAGTAAATTATCTGTTACTTACATTTCGAAATGAAACTAGCATAGAATGAAAAAAAGAAAGAAAAAAAGGTGTAAAAAATGGGAGAAAACATGACTTTTTATCTTCTAAGGATCACAGCCAGCCCCAGTCTTGAGGTATGCCACTGAAACTTTGCGCGTGTGGCGTTCATATGTCCCATGTGATGCTCCATAGGTTGCTTTTTGCAATTTTGCAAGATGAAGGTTTTTTTCTATGCTCCAGACATGTCCGGGATTCCGGACAATGGGGCTCGTAACTCTATGGGAGAGACAGGAGCCACATGATTGCATCTCACACAGCAACAGCACATCTCAGTGTGATATGTCATGGGCAGCCAGCCTCATAGGCCTAACACCGTCTTATCCACGACACAAAGTAGGCCTCTTTTCGGAATCTCGGACAAGCCTGGTGATTATGGGTTAAATCACTCCTTTTTCCTGTTTTCTTTCCCACTTACTCTTAGAACATATTTTTCCACTCCTGAATTATAGAGGTCTAGAAAGATATCCCACTTCCTCTGAATCTCTCTTGTTTCTCTGGATTTTCTCCAGTCTGCATTTTCAAAATTTTTTCTCAATTCTGTAAAGTTTGCTTTCCCAAAGTTGTATCTTCTCTGCCTATAAAGCTCATCTCTTGGCACCACATTCTCTATCATCATCTGGAACTTGATGACCATGTGATCACTTTTTCCTATAGGACACAGATATTTCAAAGATTCAATTACATCAGGTTCTTTGGTTACCAGTAAATCTAATCTTGCTGGTGTGTCATCACCTCGGAATCGTGTCTTTTCTTTGACACACTGCGTCAGTACATTATGTTTAACAATATAGTGGCCCACGAATCTTCGCCGCCTCCTGAGTCCCATTCCTCCCAGTTCACTTCTTTACAATTAAAATCACCTATTAGAATTATATTGTTGCTTTTCTCAGTCACTTTCTGTAGATAACTAACCATGTCTGACAACATCTCCTGGTATTCATCATCAATCCATGCTCTTGTCTTAGGGGGAATATATACTACTGCTATATCTCTCTTACAGGTCTCTCCAGTTTCTAATTTCATACTTATGCTTCAGCCCTACCCTCTCCCGTTTCCACAGTATCTACACTTAAGTTGTTCTTCACTGCTATCATCACTCCTCCTCCCATTTTATCTTTTCTGTCTCTTCCCCACAATTTGTATTTGCCATCTCCCATATGGATATCAATATTCTCACTTAACTTAGTCTCTACAAAGCACATAACTTCAGGTTCATGTACCCTCAAGAAATCATTGATTTCTAACATTGCCAACATTAATACATCAACATTAGTGTACTCCCCTTTCAAACTTTTTTCATTATTACTTACACCCTCTTCTCTCCTCCTCTCCGTCGGTACCACTTCCTCAACTTCTGGTCCATAACTCTGCAATAAGACACTGTCTTCTCCTCCTCCGTTCTCGGTTCGTTTTTTTGCCTTAGCTTCCTTTACTACCTCCTTTAGTTTAGCTCTTTCTTCCTCATTTGCATCTCTCCTTATCCAAACATTTTCGAACCCCGCTTTGTCTGCTAATTTCCATGTCCTATTCATGATTTCATTTACTATTACCTGGGACTTAAACTTCACCTTCAATGGCCTCGCCCCTCCTTCCTCGTACTTACGTAACCTAAACACTTCTTCAATCTTGGGCTTCGTTGTTACCCTCCATGACTGCTGATATTATTTGTTTAGCTTTACTCAATTCTTCTCTTTCTCTTTCAGATCTTATTGTCATACATTTTTCTTTTCCTCCTGAAATTATTACACATTTTTTCTTATCTGCTACATCCCTGACTAAAGATTCTCTACTTTTCAGTACCCTAACCACTTCCTTCTCCACCTTTTCCCTGCTTTGTTGTTCTATAATCTCTTTCAAATTTACATTCCCTTCCTCCTGAATTTTCTTCCACCCCTTATGTTGCTCCTTGATTTCCTCAGTATGTTCATCTTGCATCCTTGATTTTGATTCATACTCATTTAATTTACTTTTCATTCTGTCCCTTTCTTCTTCCAACCTCTTGTTTTCCCTCTTGAGCTGTTTTATTTCATTTGTGGCAGATTCATTACTCACTTTTAATTCTGTGACTTCTCTTTCTTGTTCCACACTGCATGTGCAAACTTTTTCCAGCTAGTCTGTAAGATTTTGATCTCTCTCTCCTGTTCTAAGGTCCGCACCTGTGACTCTTAATTACTACCCATACCTTTTTTAATACCTGGACATTCCGCCATTTTCTCTACTACTGCTACTCTTGTTTGATTCAGTTTAGTACATCCATTTCCCACATCTTTGTCGGAGAAGCCCACGAATTCCCTTTTGCCAGATGTGAACAAACCGCCGTCGCTTTCCACCATGATGCAACCACATGGAAACTTTTCTATTCCACCGTATCTTGTCCTTTTTATCCCGAAACCTGCGTTTTTTAAAACTAATGTCCGACGGGACCACCGCTCATGCACTCATTCATATAATCACAATAGGCTGGTCTCTTTTCGCCGCTGATTCATTGATTATTTCCCTGCAATCCAGGAAGACGTCTGTCTCCCTCGGTGACCTGTGTGTGTGTGTGTGTGTGTGTGTGTGTGTGTGTGTGTGTTTGGGGTTGGTGATGAGCATGATGAGGATTTTAGGTGATAAGAGCTGTGTGTGGTGCACTGAGAAGGAGGGAAGGACTGGGTGGTTGGTAAGGAATGTGAGTTATGGGGATGTCTAGGTATTGTAGGTGCAGTGGCAGGTGGAGAGGTAGAGTTGAGTGTGGGTGGGTGAAGGTCACTGAGTAAGGAAGGAGGAGTCATTGGAAGTGTAGGAGTGATAGTAGTTGGAGCTGAGGTTGGTGCTGAAGGAATTGAGACTAATACTGGGTCTGGGGAGTAGGGGTAAACTGCTGTGATGGTGGGGGAGAAGGGGGATGGGATGGTTAAGTAGGGGAGAGGGGCTTGATGTTGGTGTGTTGGGTTGATGCAGGGAGGTGTGCTGGCTTGCTTCTGTTGATGGAGATTGTGCCTGGCTGATCATTCCTGTTAGTCTTGGGCCACTTTGGTGTATGTGACAGGTCACAAATAGGCCCGATGTACAGACAATCTAATGGGCTCCTCTGTGCGTCTTCCCAAACAAAGACAAACTCCATCAACTCAATCTGGGGTGGAAGATGAGTGTAGCAGTTAGGTGGAAGTCATGGGTGTGTGGGTGGTAGGGCAGTCATCACATGCTGCAAGGCAAGGAGGAAATACAGAGACAGTGAGATGGTGGCATCAATGCTGAACAGCCCTGGTAGGTGGAGGTCCTCTTCGTCAACCAGTTAAGCTGGGGAGTGCTGGATGTCCTCTTTGTCTGTGGAGTGAAGGATTAAGAGGACAATTGGTAGGGCATTCACACACTGAGCTGGGTGTGCTCAGTCTTTGAGTGCCTCCTTCAGTCGCCTGTGGAATCATTCCACCACGTCGTTATTTTGAGGGTGATATGTGGTAGAACGGTGTCGAGTTGTGTTTAGGAACCGCATCATATCTTACCAGGTGTGTGATTCAGATTGTACACCATGGTCTGTAATGACTGTATGGGGGGGCACCAAACCTGGCAACCCAACCTGCCATGAAGTGGTAAGCCGTGCATTCTGCTGTGCTGTCCTGCATGGGAATGGCTTTCATCCACTTGTTTAGTCAATCAGTGCAGGGCAGTACTATATGCACCAACAGCCCCAGTAGGATGGTAGTGACCTGACTATGTCAACATGGATTGTGTGGAAGCATTGGGTGGGGGTGGGGCTTGCATCTATAGGAGACCTGACATGCTGGTGGATTTTTTATGTTTGACAGTTGACGCATTCACGGGCTCATTGCTTGATCTGCTTCCTTATACCTGGCCATACAACCTGTTTGCAGATGAGATGCTGGGTGGCATGAATCCCAGTGTGCCAAGGGTGTGGATATGATGGAAGTACTGCTGGCAGAACTGTTGTGGATTATATGGGTGCGGGTGGGCATGGGATACGTCTCACTAGAGTGTATGTGGGGAGCCAAGGATAGGGAACTGCAGGAACTGAAGGGTAGTGGTCTTGTGTCCTAAGGATACCAACTCCTCATTTATCTGTCTCCTGTGTTTGTACAAGGGTGGTGTAGTTGGCAGGGGTGGCGAGTGGTGGTGTGGATGGGGTGGGATGTGACACGATGATTGCTGCCCCCTTAGTCATGCAGCCCCAGGCTTCTGCCAGCATGCATTGAGAGAGCGCATCTGTCACAGCATTTTTCAATTCCCAAATGTGATGGATATCTGTGGTGTACAGTATTCTAAAATGAAGGCTAGCTGCCAATACACCCATGGGGAGAACCTGTCACTGCTTTGAGCCATGGCAAATATTAGGGGCTTGCAGGCTGTTAATACATGAAACTCTCTGGCTTCGGGGAAGTGGTGGAAGTGACGGATAGCTTCATAGATGACTTAGAGGTTCCTGTCAAAAACACTGTACAGTACTTTCTTTGCTTGGGTTCTGGTCATCAGCTGAAGAAGGCAGTAAGTCTGAGGGGCCCATCAATTTCTTATTGCAGGATTGCTCCTATAGCAGAGGAAGAGGCATCCTTCGTGAGGACTGGGGGGACATTAGGGGCTGGATGGGCAAGGAATGTAGTCTGCACCAGATCGTTTCGTTTCGTTTTCATTTCGTTTCATTTTTGAAGGCTCCAACATGCATGCATGCGTCGGCCTTGGTCACCTAATGGCGGCTCTCCATGCTGCTTGATCTTTGGCAGCCTCCCTGTTCAGTCCCTTAACCCTTAAGTCACACTTAATGACCTCGTCCACGTCTTTCTCGGTCTACCCCTCCCAACCCCTCCCCCAATATTAACACTTCTCACCCTCTGTACCCAATTATCATCCCCCATCCTCTCCACATGTCCAAACCACCTCAGCCTGCCTCTCCTCATTACAACACCAATACACTCCAGTCCCATCCTACCTCTCAACTCTTCCATCGTAAACCCAGCCCCCCCAGGCCTTGCACGCAGGGACGCACTGCACATCCACCTAATCATTGTCATTTCTGTACGTTTAAACCTACGAATATCCTCTTCCCTTACTGCCCAGGTCTCTCTACCATACAGCATCACACTCCTAACACATGCTGCATACAAAGACCCCTTAGCACGTAAGGAGAGTCCCCTCAATGTCAGGAGAGGCAACAGCTCCCTGAACTTCTTCCAACCACTTCTCACCCTAGCAACCGAGCTAACTCCAGCCCCACCTCCAGCACATAACATGTCTCCCAAGTAACAAAACTCCTCCACACATTCAGAGACTCACCAGCAAGTTCAACCCTCTCACTCCTAACAATCTCCACCTGCTCTCCCCGACATGCCGCATACATGAAATCAACATTATCTCGCAGTCTACCTCTAATACCACTACATCTCTTGTGCACCCATTTATTACAAACACTACACAAGATGGAATTACTTCTCACACCCTTTAAAAGTAGTGAACACTTCTTGGACTTCCTTTGTTTGTGTGAGAGGCTTGGATGTTTTCATTAGCTCCAACAGGAGATCATTGAGAGGGGTCAGGAGTGTGGCAGCATGGTGTACGAAGTGATGGTAATAATTATTCATTACCAGAAACTCTTACAGCTTATGGTCCGACTAGGGTGGAGGGAAATACTTAATTGCCAGCATCTTCTGTGGTAGAGGGGTGATGCCAGCTTCTGACACATGATGCCCAAGGATGTCCAGGGATGGCACTTGGAGGGATGGATTTTAAGGCCAAAATCTTGTAGTCTGGAGAAGAGTTGGCACAGGTGTTGTGGGTGCTCCTGATGAGTTGCTGAGGCAACAAGAATATTGTCAATATACACTATGATGAAGTCAATTCCATGCATTACCTGGTCCATGTAATGTTGGAAGGTTTGGTTAGCTTTCCAGAGGCTGAAACTCATCATAGGGTACTCAAAAAGGCCAGATGGTGTGATGACTGCCATCTTCGGCAAATCCTCAGGGCCACAGGTATCTGATGAAACACCCACGTGAGGTCAGTCTTGGAGAATGTAGTATGGTCATAAAGTTTAGTGTGAAAATCTTAACACATGGGCTATTGCTCAAGGCAGGTCATTGCACCAAGTGCGCTGTAATCCCCACATGCTCACCATTCCCCCTCCGTTGTCTTTGGCACCTTGTGAAGCGGTTTGGACCAGCAGCCGTCAGGGGCAGATGATTCCCACTTGGAGAAGTTGGTTGAACTAATTCTCTGCCACCTGCAGGTACTCAGGTGGGAGGCAGCAGGTTCAGGCAAAGCATGGTGGCCTGGAGATAATTATTGTGTGTACTACCCTGTGTGGTCGTTTGTGGAGTAGGAGTGGTGAGCTCGAGAAACTCCTGTGGTGTGCCACGATGTCTTTTAGTGTTTTCATCTTTGGAAAAATCTGTAGAAGATTACTTAAGAACATATCCAGCCCCTCCAGTGTGAAAAATCTCTTGTAAGCGGTAATAAATACTTTGCATACATCTTATAGTTGAAGGGGCAGTAGTATTAGTACAGTACACTCAAACCTTGAGTAATACGGTAATTATAGACTTAAAATGAACTGCGATACTCTAAACCTTGTTACTCAAACAGTTTGTCTGCATGTATAATTTCACAGCTTAGCCTGGCCACTTTCCAAAAATCCCACTTTTACCCCTTTTGCCCACCTAACCCACGTAAACCTTGACTGACACCCATCATTGTGTAATCACTCTAACAATGTAACACATGACAGATAAAGAACATTAACATAACAGTAACAAAAGTTAGGCTGTGTATTGGTTTGATGATGTTGCAGATCATGTTGGCACTCTCCCTCCACCCCACATCATCGATGTTCTCACAGCATGGCTTAGGGTCAGTAACCTCTCTCGCCACTTAAAGACACAAAAAAAAACCCACAAAAACGCACCTAGACCTTGATGAGACACGAGGGGTTAAGTGGGAATGGGACCAGAGCTGCCTTTTTTCTGTTGTATTATGATGTCACATTCCACAGTGATGTCTGCTGCCCATTTTTATCTTGAATTAATATTAGTACAAATCAGTAAGTTACATTGCAACATTATTAAAAAAAAAAAAAAAACTGCTAGACTGAGACATTACCATTTCCAAATGCCTTATAATAATGAAAACTGGCAGAAATAAATTGAACTGATTTCTTCTCGTGTTGTTTGTCGAGAGAAAAGACAGCGTTCCAGTGAATATTATGTAATTACTGTACAAAGTGGTTTGCCACATTATGTTAATAACATACTGTAATACGTAATTGTGGCATAAAATTGCTGGGAAAGTGTGGCTGGTGTGTGTAAGGAACAAAAATGACCCTATTGTTACCTTCTATAAGAATATGTGAAGCCATAGTATAACATACTGTACATGGTATATTAAGCTATTACAACAGGTGGTGTGGATATTATTATGTATGTAATTCATGGCAGACATTCAATATGGAATGCTCTTGTACTGGAACTGTTAGGTACCTCTTAAAATTCAAAGCAGATAATGTCCTGTGACCGATTGATGAAGAGAAAATGTGTACATGGTAAGCCGATTAATTATCATATAGCAGTATCAGATGCTGTAGACAGTATATTGGAAAATAAAGGTCAGTAGCCAAAGGACCTACCAGGATTTGTTGTGCAGTGCCATATAGATTATCCAGACACAGCTTCATATACAACATAGCAGGTAAGGCACTGTAATCTGCCATGATACAGGCAGGAATGGTCTCCTAGAATGGCAGACATTTGCTCCTAGAATGGCAGCCCTTTCCTCATTAGTTAATGCTACATTATCCACACTCACTACATCATACATTTCAATTATGGTGATGAATAAAAATATGCTAAAGCACATCATACTTTACTTACATTTATTACCATACACATTCAGCCCCTACACAGGACCTCAGAAGAATATTCAGATTTTTTCTGACTCCTTGGAGGATTGAAATCATGGCACTCTGACATCATAGACTTTCATCCTTTTTTCTGAGCAAGAAAATGATATCCTATTAAATGGCAGCTGTGAGTGGGACTGTGGATGTTGAACTGAGCCATGTATGTACGATGGAAGCTGAGTGAAGAAGCCAGTCACAGCGAGCCAGGTGTGTAATGTCACTCTGTGGGAATGAACCCCATAACTTTGAGACAAGCCTTAAGTTCCTCAAGGTTTGTCACAGAGTTGGTGATCGCATTACTCGAGGTTTAAGTGTACTGTATTTGCAACCACAGGTTCATCTGAGCATCAGCCCGGTGGACTGCAAGCCAAAACTGCACTTCATCTGTGGTCCATCCTCCTCCTCTTGGGGAATAAGGAGGGAATTGAGGGACATTTGTATATCTGGGGCAGCTATACTGCCTGGTCATATTGGTGCCACATGTGAATGTGTCCCTATCCACCACCAGGATGAAGCAGCTAAATTTGGAAGGACAGTAAATGAAGGAGAATATTTTGGAGCTGCTGGTAGGAGTGGTGATGTGTTATGAAAAGAGTGAGCTCTAATGTTAAGATGTTTGACGTGCATTGACAGAAATAAAGTTGTAATATATGTAAGAGATACCATGATGGTCTTCGAGAGAAGTGAAGCCAGTGAATGTACAGTGAGATTGGATGGGAAGGATATGGAGAATGTGAGTGAATTTAAGTACTTGGGCAGTGTGATGAGTAAGGATGGAAGTCTGGAGGGTGAAGTGCTCGAAAGGGTGCAGCAGGGAAGGAAGGTTGCTGGTTCGTTGAAAGCAGTAATAAGAAACAGGGAAGTGAGCATGGAAGTGAAAAAGTTGTTACATGACAGTATTGTGATACCAACTCTGACGTATGGAAGTGAAGCTTGGACCCTGTTGGAAGGACAGAAGTCAAGAGTGAGAGCAGTGGAAATGAGTTATTTGAGAGGAGCATGTGGAGTCACATGGAGAGACAGACTAACAAATGAGGAAGTGAAGGAGCATTGTGGTGTGGTTGAGGATGTGATGGGAAGCATTAGGAGAAGCACGTTAAGGTGATTTGGGCATGTGGAGAGGATGGAGAGTGAAAGACTGACGAGGAGAGTGTATGTGAGTGAGGTGGAGGGGGTGAGAGGGAGGGGGAGGCCGAGGATGAGATGGAGGGATGGAGTGGAGAGGTATATGAGAGAGGGGGGTGTGAGTTGGGAGCGTGGTAGTGAAATGGCAGGGGACAGAGTGACATGGAGGCAATTTGTTTGTGGCCACCCCGTGCGGGATTAAGGCGTCTGGCAATAGATAGATAGATAGATACCAAGTCAGACTTCATTAGTCAAAGGTGTCACGAATTTTCTTCATTGTAAAATCACGTAAGTTAAATCGTGACATTGAGTTATTTGTGAGGAGCAAATTATTATATGTACGACAATTTTAAGTTGTCGGGTTTTGCTCCGGGCCCATTGCGCATGCGCGCGC
>JAGKTI010036478.1:0-11064 GCA_018397915.1 Birgus latro
TCTTGCTGGAAGTTTGCTCTCATTCACCCAGTCCCAAAGAAGGGTGACCATCCCCAACCCTCTAACTATCGTCCAATTGCTTTATCATCCTGTGTCTTAAAAGTTTCCGAGTCTATTCTTAACAGAAAAATTTTAAGGCATCTTTCCTATCACAACCATCTTTCTGATTGTCAGTATGGGATCCGTCAGTGATGCTCCACTGGCGAACTTCTGACCTACCTTTCAGCCTCCTGGTCATCCTCCGTTCGGGACATTGACGAAAACTTTGCCATGCACTTGACATCTCAAATTTTTGCAATCGAGTCTGGCATAAATCTTTAATTTCCAATCTGCCCTCTTACGGTTTCTATCCTTCTATCTGTGCCTTCATCTCTATCTTCCTTTCTGGTCGTTCTATAGCCGCTGTTGTAGACGGCCATCATTCTTCTCCTAGATCTATCAACAGTGGTGTTCCTTAGGGCTCTGTCCTATCACCCACTCTCTTCCTTTTATTCATCAATGACCTTCTGAGCTGTACATCTAACCCTACTCAGTCGTATGCTGATGATTCCACCCTTCACCCTTCTATTCGTTTCCCGCAATGTCCATCTCAACAGTTGCTTCAGCAAACAAGGGATGAGGCTATGGCACACCTATTGTCTGACTTGGCTCGTATCTCTGACTGGAGTAAAAATAATCTTGTTTTTTATGCATCATAGACTCAGTTTTTACACCTATCAACCCAACAAAATCTTCCGCAGGAGTACCCACTAATGTTTAATAATATCCAGCTCAATCCTGCATCATCCTTGAACATGCTTGGGGTTTCATTCACTCGGGAATTTTCTTGGAAGGATCATACTGCATCTCTTGTAAAATCTGCTTCCAAGAGATTAGGTGTGCTAAGCCGACTCCATACCTTCTTTACCCCTGCACAGTTGTTGACTTTATACACGGGTTTTATTCGCCTCTGTTTAGAGTACAAGTCTCATGTGTGGGGAGGCTCCCCACATACAGCTCTTCTCAGTAGGGTGGAGTCAAAGGCTTTTCATCTCATTAACTCTCCTCCTCTTACTAGCTTCCTTCAACCTCTCTCTTCTCGCTGCACTGTTGCATCTTTATCTCTTTTCTATCGCTGCTTCAATAGTCACACTATCTGCTTGCATCACTTCACCTCTATAACGGGTGTGCAGCACACGTCTAGCAACAAATTCTCATCCCTTTTCTGTCCAACTCTCTAATGCAAGAGTTAACCGTTACTCCCTGTCCTTCATTTATGCAACAGGTCAACTCTGGAACTGTTTCCCTCTCTCTGTATTTTCTACTTCCTATGATCTCCAGTCTTTCAAATGCAGTGTGTCCAGGCATCTCGAAATGAACGGATCTTGAATTTGGCTGTCTTTTGTATTGTTTTTGTTTTTTTATTGGAAGGAACTGTTTTGCGGGCTCCTAGCCTTTGGTTCCCTCTTCCTCGCATTAAAAAAAAAAAAAATGTTTCAGAGAGCCTAGAAGGGCCCAATACCTGCCCCTGGTCCCAACTAAATTGGCAGATTCACATGGCCATGTGGAATGTGAGAGGTGTGAATGAGGAGAGCAAGAGGGTGGAATTTGTGAATGTGTTCAAGAGTGTTAGATATTCCCTGATGCCATTGTGTGAAACAAAGATGAAAGGGTGTGAAGTGGAAGAGTGGGAGGGTGTGAAATGTGTAAAACCGGGCGTGAATGGACCAGTGTGATGCAAGGAAGGAGTTGCTTTGTTGATGAATGAGGTGTGGCAGAGTGGAATGAGAGATTACAGATGTGTCAGCTCGAGATGTATGTATGTCAAGTTCAAGTTTGAGAAGGTGAAAGTGGCGGTGATTGTAGCGTATGCACCGTGTGAGGACAAAAGTGAGAGAGAAAGACAGATTTTGGGATGGGCTGGATGAAGCAGTGGGAGAAGTGCCCAAGAGATATAAAGTGATCGTAATGGGCAATGTGGATGGAAGAGTAGGCATTGGTCCTGAGGATGACATAAGAGAGTGCAATGGAGTACCAGGAGAAAATGATAATGGGAAGCAACTGAAGGATATGTGTCTGGAAAGGAGGTTGTGCATTTGTAACTTGTATTTCAAATACATGAAGATGCAAATAAATATACATAGTACAGAGGGAACAGGGATCGTATTGAAGGAGCCTGATTGATTACGTGTGCGTAGAAAGGTAGATCCTGGGAATGGTTGCTGATACGGGAGCTGTGAGAGGACGAAGTGGAGATCTGTCAGATCATGTGATCATTGAATGCAAAATCAAGCTGAGGGTAATGAGGTGGACCAGGAGACAGAGGAACAGCCAGGGAGAAAAATTGAAAGTCGAGAAGCTGAGGATAAAGAAATGGTGGATGAATACAGGACCAAAGTAGGGTAGGAGTTAGAATCGGTGAATTGGAATGATATGGATCTGGAAAGCCTGTGGAATGCATATAGGGAGTGCTTAGTTGGGAATGCTAAAGCGGTGTGTGGTGTGGCAAGAGCAACAACAAAGAAGAAAGGTACGGCATGGTGTGATGAAGAGGTTAAGAGTGCAGTGGAGGCAAAGCGGAGGAAGTGACAAGGGTGGTTACAGGAAAGGGGTTCAGTTGAAATAACTGAATATATTGAAAGCAAGAAGCACTTAAAGAGACTAGTGAAGAGGAATATTAATAGAAGGAGGTAAATGATGATCTAGGAAGAATAATGAATGCAAGTTACTCAGAGAAGAGGATTTTTATTTTTTTTAAGGTGTGGAATTGTAGAAATGATAGTGGAAAGAAATTTGAAAGTGTGAAGGCTGTAAATGGTAGATCATCAACCCATGGGGATGAAGTAAAGACCAGATTGTAAGAATATTTTGAAAACCTGATGAATGTGAACAGAGAGAGCAGAGACACTGTTAACATGATTGGTTCGGGGGATGTGCAGAGAACGAATGCAGTGCAAAGAAATGTGACACTTGAACAGGTGAAGAACGCTGTGAAGCAGCTGGAAAATGGGAAAGCAGTTGGGGTTCATGAGATGTATGCAGAGTTGATTAAGTGTAGCAGACAGAGCGGAATGAAGTGCGTGTTGGAGATATGTAAGAAGACATGAATGAGTGAAACTGTGCCAGCAGAGTGGAAAAAGAATGTGATTGTACCCCTGTACAAAAATAAAGATGAACGAAGTGAGTCCAAGAATTATTGTGGCAATACACAATCTAGCAGCACCATGGGGTGATACTACCAGTCTGCGGCCAGATTCTGCCGCCATAGTCCTTGCGTCTCATAAAAGGCGCCTAAATGGGGCGGGGTGAGGGGACTAGGGACCCCATCCTCTGTTTTTTAAGTTTTTACAATGAGAGAGAATAGAAACGGATCGGGGACTGAGTGATCCACGTGCCCTAATGATTGGGTCTATGAATGTGCATGGATGTAGTACGATTGAAGCTAAAAGGGAGGAGATTGGGAGAATGTTTGTGGAAAGAAAGTTGGATGTGTTAGCTCTGAGTGAAACAAAGATGAAAGGGAAAGGTGAGTCTAAGTTTGGAAGTGTGAATGGAAGGATGTCAGGTGTTGATAGAGGAAGGGCGAGAGAAAGTGTGGCCTTGTTAGTGAGTCCGGAAGTGTAGCAGTGTGTGACTGAATGGAAGGAGGTGTCATCGAGACTGAAATGGGTAAAAGTGAAATTTGAACGTGAGTTGTGGTTATTTGTGAACGCAAATGGGCCTGGTAGCGAAAGGGATGCAGAAGAGAGGTAGTCTTCCTGGAATGATGTTGATGAGTGTCTGGAGAGTTTTGGAACTTGAACGAATGTGGACGGGTAATGATGGGAGATCTTAATGCTAGAGTGGGAAATGTAACAGATGAAGGTATAGTTGGTACGCATGGTGTGCCTGGGAAAAATTAAAATGGGGAAGGAATGTTAGGGATGTGTTTTTGAGCGAGAGATACATGGGTGAGACGGGAGGGTGGAAGGGTTGTTGACAGAGCATTGATGGACTATGTTGTTAGGTCCAGGAATGTAATAGGAAGATTGTTGGCTGTGAGAGTTTTGAGAGGGGAAGGTGGAGGTATGTCTGACCACTACTTGGTGGAGGGAAAGTTGAGAGAAGATAAGAGATGGGTGAGAGCTAGGAGAGTTAGGTGTGGCAGGGAAGTTATGAAAGTGAGTCAGTTGGATTAAAAAAAAGAAAATGATAAAGTATCAGGAGAAATTGAAAGATGAGTGGAACGCAGTGAAATCGCAGTTAAATGGCAGTGTGGAGTAGGAATGGCAGTTGTTTAAGAGTGCTGTGGTGAGGCATGAGGAAGAGGTGTGTAGTGTGAGATGAGTGGGTGGTGGTGTAAGAAAGGGAAGTGAATGGTGGTGTGAGGAAGTACGTATGGCTGTTGCTGAGAAGAGACATGCATATGAAGTGTGGCTGCAGAGGAAGGATGAGGTGTCATATGAGAGGTATGAGAGAAAGAGGAACAGGGCAAGAAGGGCTGTGCGTGATGTTAAAGTGGCAGCAGATGAGAGGTGGAGTAGGCGGCTGACTGAGAATTTTCAACAGAATAAGAAAATGTTTTGGAAGGAGGCGAAAAGGGTGCGAAAGGCAGAGTCTAGGAAGGAAGAGCGAGTAAAAACAGAGGATGGAAGGATGTTAACTGAGATGGATGCAGTAAGGAAGAGATTGGCGGAGTATTTTGAAAGATTTTTAAATGTAGAGGAGGAAAGCGAGGCTGAGATTTTGGCAGATGGAAGGGTGCAAGGAATAAATATGTTGGGAGAGTTGAATGATTCTTTGATCACGATGGAGGAAGTGCAGGAGGCAGTAAAGGGGATGAAAACAGGGAAAGCAGAAGGTATGGGTGGGTGTGCTGTGGAATGCCTGAAAGGTGGTGGTTAGTAAGATTGTTGAATGTGTGTTTTGTGAGAGGTATGGTGCCAGTTGACTTGGCAAGTGCTTCTGTGGTTCCGTTTTATAAAAGGAAGGGTGATAAGTATGAATGTACTATTTTTAGGGGTATAAATCTGTTGAGTGTTGTAGGTAAGGTGTATGGTACAGTGCTAATAAAGAGAGTTAGAGTGGGTGCAGAGGAAGTGATTGGTGATGAGCAGTGTGGCTTTAAATGAGGGAGGGGATGTGTGGATCAGGTGTTTGCTGTGAACAGGTGCGTGAAAAGTATTTAGCGAAAGGTAGGGATGTGTTTTGAGCGTTAATGGATTTAGAGAAAGCGTATGATAGAATTGAGAGGGAGGCTTTGTGGACCCTTTTCAGAATGTATGAACTTGATGGTAGGTTGCTAAAAGGAGTGAAAAGTTTTTATGTAAATATTAGAGTGTGTGTAAGAGTGGGAAATACTGTGAGTGATTGGTTTCCCATGACAGTGGGGCTCCGGCAGGGATGTGTGATGTCACCTTGGTTGTTTAATATTAATATGGATGGTGTTGTAAGGGAGGTGAATGCTAGTGTTAGGTGGAGGTTTGAGTCTGGTGAATGCTGATGGAAGTGAGTGAAATCTGAATCAGCTGCTGTTTGCGGATGATACAGCACTGGTGACTGATTCAGAGGAGAGACTGAGACAGTTGGTTGAGGAGTTTGGAAGGGTGTGTGAAAGGAGGAAACTGAGAGTAAATGAGAATAGGAGTAAAATGATGAAGTGCACGAGGTTGGTAGATGGTAGAAGGATGAATATAGTTTTGAATGGTGAGTTACGTGAGGAGGTAGAGTGTTTTAAGTACTTAGGGTCACATGTTGCTGTGGATGGAAGAACAGATGCAGCAGTGAAGTTTAGAATGAATGTAGTAGAAAGTTGCTTGGAGGAATAAAAAAATGTTTAGATGTCGGTTGCTTAGAATGGCTGTAAAGAGAAGCTTGTATGAGAGTGTTTTGGTACTGACTGCGTTATATTGGGCTGAAACATGAGTATGGGTGTAGCAGAGAGGAAAAATTTGAATGTAATGGAGATGAGGTGTCTGAGAAGTAGTTGTGCAGTGACGAATATGGATCAAGTGAGAAATTATAAAGTGAAAAGAAGAATTGGAGTTGTGCAGAGGGTGTTGCAATGGTTTGGGCAGATGGAGAGAATTGATGATGAGTGATTGGTGAAAAAAGATAACTGAATCG
Source organism: Birgus latro (assembly GCA_018397915.1). Lineage (NCBI taxonomy): Eukaryota > Metazoa > Arthropoda > Malacostraca > Decapoda > Coenobitidae > Birgus > Birgus latro. The sequence continues at coordinate 6,085 of JAGKTI010036478.1, forward strand.
GATGTGAGAGGTGTAATGCTGAGAGGAAGACCACGAATAGGATGGATGGACAGTGTGAAGAGAACGTTGGATGCGACAGGGATGTCTGCTGAGCAAGGAAGAGAGAGAGTGGCCTCATGTGATAGAAATGATTGCAGAGAAAGTGTGAGTGAAAAAATGATGATGCAACCCTGAGGGGATATTCTCCCGCATTTGGTCAGATCAGCTGATCAGGTCAGGTGTGTGTAAGTTGATAGGTCCATTATGATGTGGCAGGGGTAAACAACCTCTGCTGTCGGGCCCTACTGCGGATATCGCTGACTGCACTGTGCAGTTGACCCTCGTGTGCTCTTGTGCGGAGAGGATCTGTCCCTTTTACCCGTAGGAGTAAGATGCAAATGAATGTGTTTGTGTGGAAGAGTAAATTGGGAGTGTGTCGTCCTGTCTCGGCTACCTCCCTTTCTTGGGGGAAGCAACTTAGGTATATAGATAGTATATATAGATAGAAGGTTACTGAGTGTTGTAGGGAAGGTATATGGAAGAATTATAGAGAAAGAAAGAAAGGTATCAGAAATCCTAGTGAGTGATGAACAGGGTGGCTTTAACCCGAGGAGTCCCGTCGATGTACAGGTATGTTGCAACGTTTTGTCACGGCTACACCCATCGACGTACCCGTATGTTACGCAATTGCAAGGTCAGTCATTTGCACATTTTTCAAGTTTCACGGGTGATTTTTGGTAGGCATATGTGGGAGACCTTCCTCTATCTGCTGTCCAGTATGGATCCTGCCTGGCCCCACTTGACCCCCCTCCCCCCACACTCGGCAATTCACCTTTTAGCAGTGACCCGGCCAGTAAAGACATGTCGCTCCACAGTCTCTCCAATGACGAAATTCACGGTGAAAGTGATTCCTGAGTTGGGGGACAAATAAATAAAGAAGCTAGAGCAAGAAACAAACAGAAGTCATAAGGTGGTATTATCGTAAAGGAAGGTGCTATATGTGGATGTCTTTGGGGACTGAACAATGCTTATATTGTCTATATATTTGTGTGAAAACCAATATAGTCTTGTACTGCACATAAATTCGTACAAAATAAATAAATACGTAATTTAAAGTGGCTTGAATTAGTTAACCCTCCCATAGTTCGTTTTCTGAGAGAGAACGAAAGTTAAGGTTGACTGTCACCTGTATAAACATTTATAGGCTCAGGAGGGCGATTTCTCTATAAATTTTCGATATTTCTCACCAAAAGCGGAGGTTTGAGCCCCCCCCCCCAAAAAAAAATCTGAAATTGCTCTGGACCGGGGGGTATTGGAGGTAGGAAATCGGTTGGGACGTGATGGGTTAAGAGTGGCAAAGGATGTGTGGATCAAATATTTGCAGTAAGACAGATAGTGGAGAAGGCTTGTGAGAAGGACAGTAAGGTGTTTATGGCATTCATAGACCTGGAAATAGCGTACAACAAAGTAGACAAAAGGATTGTGGAAGGTTCTGCACATATATGGCGTAGGTGGTAAGCTGTTAGGTGCCGTCAAGAGGTTTTATGATGGTAGAAAGCATATGTAAAGCTAAATGAGCATCTACATGAATGGTTTACAATCGGTGTGGGCATGCAGCAAGGCTGTGTGATTTCTCTGTGGCTGTTCAGTATATTTATATGGATGGGGTGATGAGGGAAGTAAAGACATGAGTATTGGAGAGAGGGATGTCATTGGTAATGAATGGTGGTGGATGGAACATCTCAAATTTGTTGTATGCTGATGATGCAGTGCTACTTGCAAATACCAGGCAGAAACTTCGTAGACTAGGGCAGAGTTTTGCAGATGTTTGTGAGCGTCATTCCTTGAGAGTAAATGAAGAAAAGAGTAAAGTGATGGTTATTGAGAGAGGTGACTCCTACTGTGATATTACAGAGAATGGAGAGAGACTGGAATTGATGAGAGGGTTCAAATACCTGGGTACAGTGATAGAAAAGAGAGGAAAATGTGCAAAAAAAGTGGAAAGTAGAGCGCCATAGGAAAGGAAAGTAGCTGCTGCTGTGAAGGCCTTGATGCAAAACAGAGACTTGAGTGTTGCAGCAATGCGAGGCTTACATGAAGGAGTGCTACTGCCACCTTTAACATATGGATGTGAGACTATGGTGTGGCATGAAAATGAAAAGTCAGGAGTGAGAGCAGTGGAGATGGGACTGCTGATGAATGTATGTGGAGTACAGAGAGTGGATAGGATATGAAATAAAGTGATTCGTGGAAGATGTGGAGTGAGGAAGTCTGTGGACCCCAGAAACGAAGAGTGTACTGAGATGGTTTAGTCATGTGGAGAGAATGGATAACAATAGAGTGTTGAAAAAGGAATATCTGAGTGAATTTGAAGGAAGGAGGAAGCAAGTTAGGCCAAGGGGAAGGTCGAGGGATATGGTGGATGACTGTGTGGGGAAAAGAGGTATGGATGTTGGTGAGGCAAGGGAACTGACAAGAGATCGAGGTGGCTGGATGATTGTTGTGGGAAGAAGTGCATGATCAGGGATATGGCACCCCTGTGTGACAGTGTCCAGACTGACTCTATCATATACGTTTATGTGAAGCTACAGAATGTGGTGCGTGTTTTTGACGTATCATATATAGCCAGGATTTCGGGGGCTTGAATGATGAGTGAATGGAAGCATGACCCATTGGACTGAACAAACTTGGGCTGTCTGGACTTTGCTACTCCTCACCTTGCCCTAGGGTGGGAAAGGTGGTCTGGATGATGATCATGACGATTTTGAAAAATTATACGGAAAATGTTGTGTTGTCTTCCTAAATTATTATTATTACGCAGACGTAGCATGTTTTGCACTAATTGTAGTGCTTGTTGTTTTGCTTTTGTAGGCTATATCCATACCACAAGATAGTGGAAGAAGAGTCCTTATATAAAAATAGTGAATCATTTATTTTTTCTGATAAAGTGTGGATGTTACCTCCAAATATAGCTTCGTCACATACCTGGCATGGTAGCCACTTTCAACACTGCAACAGGGCTGCCTAGGTGACTCACATTTGCCGACTGCACAAATCACTCCCTCTTCAACTTCCTCTCTCCATGACCTTGTACCACCCTGTACCCTGGACTACTAGTTTCTTTCAAAGGTTAGAGAAAAGGTTGAAGTTTGACTAAAATATGAACTTTTTAATTTAACGTAAGTGGGTCAAAACAACTTGTGAAAATGCCCAATTCTTCCCATATCTGCCACTCCAGTGACATGATTTAAAGAGAAAAAAAAAAAACACCATTGCAGCCAATGGGTGAATGTTAACTCATTCAACACAAGATACATTTCTGAGAAAGCATATCCTTCCATTATACAGGTTGCCTTGCAAGTTTTTTTTATTTTCAGATTCTTTGAGAAAAGAGAGATTATGCCATTCCAAGTGTAAAATACTCTATGGACATAAAGGTTTTCAGCATCAGTTTACCATAGCCACGGCCCTTGGATTTTGGCAAGTGTGTTCGGGAGGCGGACGTTATTTATCGCTACAACCATATGATTTTACTCAACTTTAAAACGACCTCTCGAAATGAAAGGGAAAGAGTGAGTTTTGCGGCAGAGTGTGGAAGGCTATAGGGGATTAAAGGCAAGACAAAAGGAGGGGAATGTATGGAAGAAATACGAGGTACAAGAGAACGTACCTAAGAATTATGTGAAAAGAAGGAAAGTACGAGACAGGAAGTAAGAAGCAAGGGAGAGTAAGGATGTGGGAAGGAAGAAGAGACATACGGGCGTGAAGAGGAAAAGAGGAGAATAAGAAAATGCCGAAACTGGGAGCTACTGTTGGTTTAAAGGTAACAGGGTAAGGGGAGGGAAGTAGGAAAAAGAGGAAAATAATAATAAGCAAAAGATGTAGGAAGGAAGAAGTGAGAGAGGAAGGAGGAGAGAAAAAGAATGCAACAGTACTAAAAAATGCGCATAATTCCACCAAGGGAACACCATCTCTCCTTTTAGCTTTGCCTTTTTACTTTTAAAAATAATTCTTCTGGTCCGTATTTATTATTCCAAAGGTTGTTCAACATCATCCAATAAATTGTCCATAATCCAGCTAACAGACAGGCAGACAGACAAATAATTAGAGCCAGGAGGATAACATCTTTGGAGGCAGCAACAAGAAAGAGGAAGGGGGGGGAGGAAGAGAGGGAGGAAGAGAGAGTGGGGAGAGGGAAAACCGGGAGAGAGGTGAAAGGAATGAGGAGAGGAAGTTAGGAAGATGAGGAACGTAGAGATAAATCGGAAGTACATGCAGCAGTAAGGAGAGAAAATGAAGGAGGTAGGTAAATTGTAGGAAATGGTGGAGGAAAGGGAAATGGAGGGAAGTTATGTAAAGAGGAGTTCTTACTTATGAATAAATGGAATGAAGGAACACTGACTGCAGGAGAGAAATATAGAAAGTAGACTAAGTAAATGAGAGACGAGGAAATAGAATAAGAAGGGTAATGTACTAACAGGAGATGTGACAGGAGGCAACATGGAAAACAGATTAGTTGGAACGAATAATAAAGAAAAGAACACGAAGGTAAAAAAAGGAAGGAGCAAAAGGGAAAACTCAAAAGAAAAGTGAGATATAAAAAGGGAAGTAAGCAAAATGGGAATGAAAAAATGGATGGAGGAAAGTGAAGCAAAGAATATGAGAGGAGAGATACTGGTGAAAAGAGGGAGAAATGGAGGAAGAGAGAAAGCACGAAGATACACACCATAAAGGTGGCCAAAAAAGGTGAAAACGAACGGGAAAGTAGGGATAATAGACAGGCCCTTGACAGACGCAGATATTGTCAGGTAAAGATTTCTCAGTATATCCAGAGTGAACAAGAGATGCTGATAAAACTGGAAACTGGCGGAAACGAAGATGGATATGAAAAATAGAGTTGGATGCTAAGACGAAGAGAACAAAAAGCTATCAATTGAATTAGAAGCAGAATGAGTTTATATGAAAGAGAAAAAGCATTTATAAGGTTTAAATGACACACAC
>JAGKTI010036479.1:0-11064 GCA_018397915.1 Birgus latro
TGTGCTTGCAGTTGTTCCTTGAGTTCTTTCTGTCCTTCACTCTGTGCCTTGACTTCGTTCCTGAGCTTTTTCGTTTGTGCCTGCATTAGCTTCACAATCGTCGCCGGGGAAATTTCCTCCTCCTCCTCCTGCCCAGCTCGAGACCTTGTCTTCACACCTTCTTGCTCCATATCGGAGATCAGACTCACTGCAGTCCTGAAATTATCCCACTCCTGACACCAGTGTTACGTCCCTGTCCCCACATTGCCACAGGCTCCAACAGCAGTAGTTCAGGATAGGAAGGACGTTGCCCAGTGGGTTGTTCTTCCTATGGTCAGCCTTTAGGTGTACAGCACACAAGATCAGCTGAGGCGATGATAAACACTGGCTTCTTAAAGTTGACTGTCTTTATTTACCAAATAATTCCACTTAATGCCTGCTAACTTCAATTCACTGTTCTCACAAGCACTGGAAGTATACAAACTGTACTAACTGCAATTTCACTTAATACTTGACAATACTTCACAGATAATGCTTGTCAACACTTTACTGTTTTTACACTTCACTGTTTTCACAATAACACTTCAATAACTTCACAAGTACCTAAAATATACAAACTTCACTGATACTGCACCGGCTAAACTTCACTCAAACTGACTGAGGCCCAACTAATCCTTAACCTTAACAACAACTAGTGCCTCATTCCCCATCCTTATATAACCTTGCATTACTCGAGAAACGTCTAGGACGAACTCGACTCGTTCAGTCTCTATGTGGGCAGAAATTTAATGTTGAGTAAATACTGGGACTCAACATTTTGCTCACTCTCTTCACGCATGTGCACCACGAGACAGTCCCGTGTTTAAGTTTTTTTTTTTTTTTTATGAGGGATTTATTTTCAAAACAAATGCACGAGGACCATTATCACAGGTGTTCGAGGGCAATGGCCGGCCAAGGCTATGGAAATTGGACCCTTTCACGACTCAGGACCGTTCGTTTTGAAAACAAATCCCTCGTAAAAAAAAAAAACACGGGACTGTCTCGTGGTGCGCATGCATGAAGAGAGTGAGCAAAATGTTGTCCCAGTATTTACTCAACATTAAATTTCTGCCCAGAGAGAGACTGAATGAGTCAAAATACCCACTAGGCGTACTTTACAGTCTGAACAAACTATGTATTAAGAACCTAGCTTGCACTTATTGTAGCAGAACTTAAATAATATAGGACCACTAAAATGGAGGGTTGCCATCATATGCCATCAATGATATTTTAATTTTCGTTTATCTATCTATATACCTAGGCTGCTTCCCCCAAGAAAATGGAGGTAGCCGGGACAGGTCAACACACTACCAATTTACTCATCCACTCATACACATTCATTCGCATCTTAGCCCTAAAGGGGAGAAGGGACAGATCCTAACCGCACCACACCACACGAGGGTCAACTACGCAGTGCAGTCAGTGACATCTGCAGCAGGGCCCGACAGCAAAGCTGGTTTACCCCTGCCACATCATAATGGATCCAGCCCCTTACCTGCACCTGACCTGATCAGCTGATCAGACAAAATGCAGGAGAATATCCCCTCAGGGCTGCGTCATCATTTATCCATTCACAATTTCTCTCCATTCATTTCTATCACTCACAGCCACTCTTCCTTGCTCAACAGGCAACCCTCTCGCATCCAACGCTCTCTTCACACTGTCCATCCATCCTATTCGTGGTCTTCCTCTCAGCCTTACACCTCTCACATCAGATCTAGTTATCTTTTTCACCAATCGCTCATTATCCATTCTCTCCATATGCCCAAACCATCGCAACACCCTCTATTCAACTCGATCAGCCATCTCCCGAACAATTCCAGTTCTCCTTCGCACTTCATCATTTCTCACTCGATCCATACGCGTCACTCCACACATACTCCTTAGACACCTCATCTCCATTACATTCAGACTTTTCCTCTCTGCTACACCCATATTCCATGTTTCAGCCCCATATAATGCAGTCAGTACCACAACACCCTCATACAGCCTTCTCTTTACATCCATTCTGAGTGAACGACATCCAAACACTTTTTTTCATTCCTCCCATCACCTTTCCAACTTCATTCATTCTAAACTTCACTTCTGCATCTATTCTTCCATCCGCAGCAACATGTGACCCTAAATACTTAAAACACTCAACCTCCTCAAGCAACTCACCATTCAAAACTATATTCATCCTCCTACCATCTACCAACCTCGTACACTTCATCACTTTACTCTTATTCTCATTTATTTTCAGTTTCCTCCTTTCACACACCCTTCCAAACTCCTCTACCAACTGTCTCAATCTCTCCTCTGAATCAGCCACCAGTGCAGTATCATCCGCAAACAGCAGCTGCTTCAGATTCCACTCTCTACCATCATTCACCAGACTCAGTCCTCCACCTAACACTCTTGCATTCACCTCCCTTACAATACTATCCATATAAATATTAAACAACCAAGGCGACATCACACATCCTTGCCGCAGCCCCACTCTCACGGGAAACCAATCACTCACAGCATTTCCCACTCTTACACACGCTCTACTATTTACATAAAATTTTTTCACTCTTTTTAGTAACCTGCCATCAAGCCCAATCAATCTTAGAACATTCCACAAAGCCTCCCTATCAATTCTATCATATGCGCTCTCTAAATCCATGAATGCCCAAAACACATCATTACCTTTCGCTAAATACTTTTCACACACCTGTCTCACAGCAAACACCTGATCCACACATCCCCTCCCTCTCCTAAAGCCACACTGCTCATCACCAATCACTCCCTCTGTACCCTCTCTAACTCTCTTAATTAACACTCTGCCATACACCTTACCTACCACACTCAACAGATTTATACCTCTAAAGCTAGTATATTCATACTTATCACCCTTACCTTTATACAGTGGGACCACATAAGCACTTGCCCAGTAAATTGGCACCATACCTTGCACAAAGCACACATTCAACAATCTTACTAACCAGTCAACAATAGTCGCTCCACCACATTTCAGGCATTCCACAGCACATCCATCCATACCTGCAGCTTTCCCTGTTTTCATCTGCTTTACTGCCTCTTGCACTTCCTCCATCGTGATCAAAGATTCATTCAACTCTCCCAACACATCTATTTCTTGCACCCTTCCATCTGCCACAATCTCAGCCTCCCTTTCCTCCTCTACATTCAACAATCTTTCAAAGTACTCCGCCCATCTCTTCCTTACTGCATCCATCTCAATTACCATCCTTCCATCCTCTGCTTTTACTCGCTCCTCCTTCCCAGACTCTCCCTTTCGCACCCTTTTCACCTCCTTCCAAAACATTTTCTTATTCTCCTGAAAATTCTCAGTCATCCGCCTACCCCACCTCTCATCTGCTGCCACTTCAGCACCACGCACAACCCTTCTCGCCCTATTCCTTTTTTCCTTATACCTCTCATATGACACCTCATCCTTCCTCTGCAACTACACTTCATATGCATGTCTCTTCTCACCCACAAGCCATACTTTCTTCCTCGCACCACCATTCACTTCCCTTTCTTACACCACCATCCACTCGTCTCACACCACACACCTCTTCTGCATGCCCCACCACAGCACTCTTAAACAACTGCCATTCCTCCTCCACACTGCCACTCTCCTGATCTTTCACTGCGTACCACTGATCTCTCAATTTCTCCTGATAAATATAAACAATTCACGCTACGTTATATATATGTGTTCTATTGGTATTATTTATATTACGGTATATGACATTAGTATGATTCACAGTTTCACACAACAGTGTAGATATTTAACAAAGAGAAATATGCTTTTTAAACAGCGCAGGGAATGTGTCTGTCCAATGCGCAGAGCCATCTACCGGAATACTAGGCTTTTCAGAAGCACTCCATTAGGTACCCGAGATATTTATCGACGTTTCTCGCACCGTAGGTTTTGGGACGAGTCAGAGAGTTGCCAGTTTGCCTGCTGTTTGTGAGCGTAGTTGTTTCGTAAGTTATGGATTAATGTTTATGCTTTTTTCTCAATAATGTGTTACTTTTGTGATTGTTAAATTATGTAATTGAAATTAAGTTTGTATAGTAAATAATTTACAGTGTTATGTAATGTAAGAAAACTCTTCATGTTTTGGATATCTCCGAGTTGGCAACTGTTGTTCTCGTGGAATGTTGAAAACTCCAGAATATAGGAAGCTTATATAAGGATGGGGAAGAGAATAAAGAAAGTCTAGTCGGGTTTCAGTTCAGTTTGAGTGAAGTTCAGTCGGTTTTCAGCTCAGGTTGAGTGTTAGTGCAGTGTCAGTGAAGTTTGTATATTTTTGGTACTTATGAAAACAGTGAAATGTTATTGGCAAATAGTGAAGAGTTATTGAAGTTTGTATATCATCGGAACTTGTGAAAATAGTGTAGTGCCATCAAGCATTAAGTGTAACTGCAGTTAGTAAAGTTTGTATAGCTCCAGTGCTTGTGAGAATAGCGAAGTATGTTGGAAAGCATTAAGTTGAATTATTTGGAAAATGAAGACAGTGAACTTTCAGAAGCTAGTGTTTATTTTTGCCTCAGCTGATCTTGTGTGCTGTACACCGAAAGCTGACCTTGGAAAAAAACAACAACACTGGGCAACGTCCTTCCTGTACTGTTCTACTGCTGTTGGAGCCTGTGACAGTGTGGAGTGGGGACGTAACACTGGCGTCAGGAGTGGAATGTTTAGAAAGTGTTGCAATGAGTCTAACCTTCGACATGGAAGAAGGAGGTGTGCAAACAAGGTCTCGAGCTGGACAAGAGGAGGAAATGTCCCTGGCGACAAATGTGAAGCTATTACAAGAACAGAATGAAGGACAGAAGAAACTCCAAGAACAAATACAGTCCCAAAATGACGAAGAGAAAGAGCTCAGAAACGAACTCAAAGAACTATTACAGGCACATAATAAAGAACTTAGAGAACTATTACAGGCATAAAAGTAAGAGCTCAAAGAACAATTACAGGCAGAGAATGAAGGACAGAAAGAATTCAAAAAACAATTACAGGCACAGAATGAAGGACAGAAAGAACCCAAAGAACAAGTACAGACACAGAATGAAGGACAGAAAGAACTCAAGGAACAGCTGAAAGCACAGAGTGAACAACTAGAGGCACAACGTGAAGAACAAAAAGAACGAAATGAACAACTTCAAGAAGCATCAGAGGAACAGCAGAGGGATTTACAACTGAGGCTGCAAGAACAGCTAGATGCTTTCATGGGGGAAATGAAGGAAGAACAGCAACTGCTTAAAGAGGAAGTAGATGTCATGCTAGAACAGCAGATGTATGAGAGAGCAGTGCAGTTTGCTACTAGCCTCAAGGGTGCTGCAGTGGAAATTCTGGGCCAGATGTTAATAGAAGAGAGAATGCAGAAAGGGGATGCAGATTTACAACCAGAGCTAGAGTGGCTGCAGTGGAGTACAGTGCGATCATTTTGGGAAGAAGTTTCTAGGTTAAGCCCTGCGACCAAGAGTTACTGGAATCAGTGGGACCTTCTTCGTCTGAACAACGGACTACTGGAGCATCAGTGGGAGATACCCGATGGCCTCAGCAAGTATTGGCAACTGGTGGTTCCGAAGAAGATGAGATCCGAGATCTTAGATGAGTCCCATAACCAGATCACTAGTGGGCACCTGGGAGTGAAGAAAACTCTAAGCTGGCTGCGACAGAGGTTCCACTGGATTGGCATGCATCAGGATGTTGAAGAGTGGTGTCGGGCCTCTGATGTATGCTGTGCCAAGAAGGGACCCAGGAAACGTGGTTGTGCTCCTCTTCAGCTCTACCAAGTGGGTGCACCAATGGAAAGAGTCACGGTGGACATTGCTGGACCTTTGCCATTCACTGAAAGAGGAAACCGGTATATATTTGTTACCATGGACCACTTCACAAAGTGGCCCGAAGCCTATGCTATCCCTGATCAAGAGGCTGCGACTGTTGCTCAGGCTTTGGGTGATCAATTTTTCTGTCGTTTTTGGATGCCACAAGAGCTACTTTCAGACCAGGGTAGAAACTTCGAGTCTGCTGTGTTCCGTGAGTGCTGCAAGTTATTGGGGATCAAGAAGACCAAGATGACCCCACTAAGGCCACAGTCAAATGGGATGGTGGAGAAATTCAGCTGGACCCTGGGACAAGAACTGGCCAAGTACTGCATAGATGGACAAACAGAATGGCATCAGAAATTACCTGCGTTGCTGATGGCATACTGGTCTGCATCCCGTGAGTCTACTGGCTACACCCCTGCAAAACTGATGTTGGGCCACGAGTTATGCTTATACCCACTGACTTGTTACTGAGAAGACCACCTGGTGAAGAGCTGCCTACGGTTACCACTGGGTATGCGAAGCAACTTCAGGAAAGGCTGGCTGAGGTACATCATCAAGTGCAAGGAGGCCTCAAGTTTTCAGGAGAGGTGATGAAGTGCAAGTATGATGCCAGGGCAAGTGAGGTGAGCTTCAAGGATGGTGACCAAGTCTGGTTATACAATCCTCAGTGAATGAAGGGACAGTCACCGAAGCTGCAGAGGCCATGGGACGGGCCTTAGACTGTGTTGGACCGCCTATCAGACGTAATGTATCGGATTCGGGGAGGCAGGAAGTCTCGCCCAAAGGTGGTACACGTGAATCATCTGTGGCAGTACCATGGGCCAGGATAGTACAGCTGGGACGTCTCCGAGGAATCGTGCTTTCCCACAGCCGAGGAGCCGAGGATGTTGAGGAGGACCAAGGAACTGAAGTGCAAGAGGATGGCGACAGTTGCCCAAGAGAAGATGTGAACCACGAAGAGGACCAAGACCTTCCTGGAGAGGTGGATTGTTTGGAGAAGCAAGGACGTCATCGGAAGCAGCACAGAAGAAGACCTGATTTGTTGAGGATTATTTTGTTTATAGTTAGATGTTTCGTTACGAATAAGGTTTATGTTTATATATACTGTGTAATTTCGTCGGGACGACAAAGAACTAGGGAGGGGGTAGTGTTAAGAGGCGAGATTTGCCAGTTAGGTAGCCGAGATTTTTCTCGACGTTTCCCGTACCGTAGGTTTTGGGACGAGTCAGAGAGTTGCCAGTTTGCCTGCTGTTTGTGAGCGTGGTTGTTTCGTAAGTTACGCATTAATTTTAATGCCCTTTTTCTCAATAATGTGTTAATGATGTGATTGGTAAATTATGTAATTGAAATTAAGTTTGTATGGTAAATAATTTACAGTGTTATGTAATGTAAGAAAACTCTTTTCATGTTTTGGATATCTCCGAGTTGGCAACTGTTGTTCTCGTGGAATGTAGAAAACTCCAAAATATAGGAAGCTTATATAAGGATGGGGAAGAGAATAGAAAAAGTCTAGTCGGGTCTCAGTTCAGCTTGAGTGAAGTTCAGTCGGTTTTCTGTTTAGTTTGAGTGACAATGCGGTCAGTGAAGTTTGTATATTTTCCGAACTTGTGAAAACAGTGATGTGTTGTTGGCAAATAGTGAAGAGTTACTGAAATTTGTATATCATCGGAACGTGTGAAAATAGTGAAGTGTCATCAAGCATTACAAGTGAAATACGAGCAGAAGGGGAGGAAAGCAGTAAGACAAACCACACAAGCCCCCCCACCCAAACAGAGACTGAAAACATTAGGGAGGCAGACGACACTAGCTCCCCCATCCGAGATGGAACCAACGGGGCGGCAGATAAGGCACGGAGCGTTTCCGGGCAGGACTGGCCTACCTGTATCACTACCATGTGTCCACCTTGCTCCCAACCAACGCCGCGCCAGGTACACAGTGGAAATCACCTTGGCTCTGGCCAGAGCAGTCCTCTGTCGCCATGCAGAGGACGCCCCCTTGTTTACTTCCTGGCACCCTCTGACGGGCTCTCCACCCCGAGCCCGTGCCACACCAGTGTGGCGAATCTTTAAAAAAAAAAAAAAAAAAAAAAAAAAAAGCTCTTGTCAGGTAAGGGGAGAGATTGTCCTCACAATCCCGAGTAGCGCCGCAGCACAGGCCACCGTCCATGCTGGGGTTGGTTCTCAGCTACCATCCCACTGTCTGACTCACTCCTTCTTCATTTCTTTAACATTCGCGGCCTTTTTCTCTAACTTTCGCTCTGTTGAGCACCACCTCTTCTCCTCTAAACCTCACCTCTTTCTTTCTGAGACTCAGCTGTCTGAGACAACTGACAGCAAATCCTTTTCTGTATCCTCCTACTTTCTCTATTCTCATTTCAAAGCCAAAGGTGGCTGTTGTGTATATGTACGCAACGATCTATCTTGCTCTCGTGTTCCTGAACTTGATTCTTCTGAATTCTCTACTCTCTGGCTTCGGCTCTCCTGTCATTCTCTGACTAAATATATCTGTGCTGTTTACTTATCTCCTAATTCTACCGACTATCAAAAATTCTTCGACTATCTTACTTCTACGATGGAACACATTCTATCCATTTCTCCTTTCTCCGAAATCACCATTCTAGGAGATTTCAATGTTCACCACCACCTTTGGCTCTCCTCTCCTTTCACTGATCCACCTGGTGAACAAGCCTACATCTTTTCTATCCTTAATGACCTAGAGCAGCTTGTACAGCACCCTACTCATATCCCTGACCGCCTTGGAGAGAGTTCCAACATACTTGACCTTTTCCTAACAAGTAATCCTTCTGCTTACACTGTTAATCTTTTCTCTCCGTTGGGCTCCTCCGATCATAACCTTATTACCTTAACCTGTCCTATTGCTCCAGTATAGCCTGTGGACCCTCCAAAGAAACGCCGCCTGTGGCACTTTGGAGCTGCAGATTGGGAGGCCCTCAGGCAGTACTTCTTTGATTTTCCTTGGAATGATTATTGCTTCCATGGCCGGGAGCCGTCTGAGTGTTCCCTGCGCATTACGGAGGTTATTCTCTCGTGCATGGAAGCATACATTCCTTTTTCATATCCTCTGACTAATGCAAGAAAACCTTGGTTTAATCACGCTTGTTCTAATGCTGTCCGCAACAAAGAGGGGGCCTTTAAAAGGTACCGGAGCCAACCCACCCCTGAATCACATCTTTTTTATATTTCTGCCCGGAATCGTGCTAAGTCTGTTCTTTGCTCTGCTAAAAATAATTTCATCCGTGGTAAATGTTCCCAACTCTCCAACTCAAATTCTTATCGCTCCTTCTGGCACCTTGCCAAAAACCTTTCTAACAACTTTACCTCATCATCCTTCCCTCCTCTTTTCTACTCTGATGGCTCTGTAGTTATTTCTTCTACTGATAAAGCAGATCTCTTTGCTCAGACTTTCTCCTCCAACTCTACCTTAGGCGATTCCGGTGCTGTTCCTCCATCACTTCCCCCCTCTGACTTCCTCATGACTGGCATTAGAATTTCTTCAGCAGATGTATTTTCTGCCATCACTGGCCTCAATATTAACAAGGCATATGGGCCTGATGGAGTCCCTCCTGTTGTCCTCAAAAACTGTGCTTCTGTGCTTACACCCTGCCTAGGTAAACTCTTTCGCCTTTGTCTCTCAACTTGTACCTTTCCTTCTTGCTGGAAGTTTGCTCTCATTCAGCCAGTCCCAAAGAAGGGTGACCATTCCCAACCCTCTAACTATCGTCCAATTGCTTTAACATCCTGTGTATCAAAAGATTTTGAATCAGTTCTTAACCGAAAAATTTTAAAGCATCTTTCCTGTCACAACCATCTTTCTGATCGTCAGTATGGGTTCCGTCAGGGACGCTCCACTGGCGATCTTCTCACTTACCTTTCAGACTCCTGGTCATCCTCCTTTCGGGACTTTGGCGAAAGCTTTGCCATTGCACTTGACATCTCAAAGGCTTTCGATCGTGTCTGGCATAAATCTTTGATTTCCAAACTGCCCTCTTACGGTTTCTATCCTTCTATCTGTGCCTTCATCTCTAGCTTCCTTTCTGGTCGTTCTATAGCTGCTGTTGTAGACGGCCATCGTTCTTCTCCTAGACCTATCAACAGTGGTGTTCCTCAAGGCTCTGTCCTATCACCACCTCTCTTTCTTTTATTCGTCAGTGACCTTCTAAGCTGTACATCTAACCCTATCCACTCATATGCTGATGATTCCACCCTTCACCTTTCCATTCGATTTCCGCAACGTCCATCTCAGCAGTTACTTCAGCAAACAAGGGATGAGGCTATGGCACACCTAATGTCTGACTTGGCTCATATCTCTGATTGGGGTAAAAATAATCTTGTTATTTTTAACGCATCAAAAACTCAGTTCTTACACTTATCAACCCGACAAAATCTTCCTCAGGATTACCCACTAATGTTTAATAATGTCCAGCTCAGTCCTGCATCATCCTTGAACATGCTAGGGGTTTCATTCTTTCGGGATTTGTCTTGGAAAGAACATATTGCATCTCTTGTTAAATCTGCTTCCAAGAGATTAGGTGTGCTGGGCCGACTCCGAGCTTTCTTTACCCCTGCACAGATGTTGACCTTGTACACGGGTTTTATTCGCCCGTGTATGGAGTACAACTCTCGTGTGGGGAGGCTCCCCACATGTGGTTCTTCTCAATAGGGTGGAGTCAAAGGCTTTTCGTCTCATTAACTCTCCTCCTCTTACTGATTCCCTTCAACCTTTGTCTCTTCGCCGCACTGTTGCTTCTTTATCTCTCTTCTATCGCTACTTCAATGGTCACTGTTCCTCTGAACTGTCTGCTTGCATCCCTCCACCTCTACGACGGGCACGTAGTACCCGTCTAGCAACAAACTCTCATCCCTTTTCTGTCCAACTCTCTAATGCAAGAGTTAACCGTTATTCCCAGTCCTTCATTTATGCAACTGGTCAGCTCTGGAACTCTCTCCCTCTGTCTGTATTCCCTACTTCCTATGATCTCCAATCTTTCAAACGCAGTGTGTCCAGGCATCTCGAAATGAATGGATCTTGAATTTGGCTCTCTTTTGTATTGTTTTTACTTTTTCTTGGAAGGAACAGTATGCGGGCCCATGGCCCTTGGTTCCTTCTTTCTTGCATTAAAAAAAAAAAAATCCCATGCAGGGTCGCGACACAGGCCATCGTCCATGTTGGACTAGAGGAATAGCAGGCCATCATCCACTC
>JAGKTI010036480.1:0-11064 GCA_018397915.1 Birgus latro
CAAGAGTAAAGTTATGGTGTTTGAGAGGAATGAAGTCACAGAATGTACAGTGAGGTTGGATGGTGAGGATATGGAGAATGTGAGTGCATTCAAGTACTTGGGCAGTGTGATGAGTAAGGATGGAAGTTTTGGGGATGAAATACTTGAAAGGGCACAGCAGGGAAGGAAGGTTGCTGGTTCACTGAAAGCGGTGATGAGAAATAGGGAGGTGAGTATGGAAATCAAGAAGTCACTGCATGACAGTATCGTGATCCGTACCCTGACGTATGGAAGCGAAGCATGGACCTTTCTAGAGGGTAACAAGTCAAGAGTGAGAGCAGTGGAAATGAGTTACTTGAGAGGAGCGTGTGGAGTGACGTGGAGGGACGGGTTGACGAATGAAGAAGTGAAGGAACGTAGTGGGGTGGATGTGGATGTGGTTGAGAAGATTAGGAGAAATACACTGAGGTGGTTTGGACATGTGGAGAGAATGGAGAATGAAACTCTAAGTGGGTGAATGCAGGTGGGGTGAAGGGAGGGAGAGGGAGGGGAAGGCCGAGAATGAGGTGGAGGAATGGAGTTGAGAGGTATATGAGGGAGGGGGGAGTGAGCTGAAGGGAGGGCAGGCAAATGGTGGGTGACAGCGACTTGGAGGCGTTTTGTCTGCGGCCACCCTTTGCGGGATTAGGGCGTCGGGCTATAGATAGACAGATTGACAGCGTGGTTATATCAGTGCCACCCCGTGCAGGCATCCTCCTCCAACACGTCATCGGCTTTAAGTGTCTGGTTACGCGGTATCTTTTTTTTTTAAATGCCCCCATAACCCAAATCATAAAAAATAAGCCGACAATAACCAATATATCAGTGGACATAACGTACGAACGATGTCTTCAAACTTCGGGGACAGAAAACACAGAATTTCGGCAGACACCAAAGCCGACATCTTTTAAACCCTTCAAACATCATTACTCCCTCACCAAACTCACGCTTAGTTATCTCCATTACGTTGTATAACAATAGTCATCCACCCATCATCCAATCCTATGCCGCCCCATGAGGAGTGTAGGAGCCCGGGGCTAGACAAGTTGGTCCCGACATTTATGATAAGTGACCAGCCTCACTCATCCCTGAGTGGCATTGCGTGAGCAATAAACTCCAACCATTCCTTGGATATAACCATGCACAGGCTCAATCCGACTAAGCACTTTAATTACCCACTAAACCAACAGGCGTCATAATATGGTTATATGGCTACCACCCAGCGTGGTAAATGGTTTCCTGGTGTACAAGAAACAATTTGGCTTGTCACTCAATGTACTCACCCACTGGCAGAAGAAAAGGAAAGAGTGAAGGAAAGAAAGTCAGAAGAGGGAGTATACAGTCACCCGAGGGCAGAAGAAAGAGGAAAGAATGAAGGAAAAACAAGAGGGAGGAAGAGGAAAGGGCAGACACCCAAAGCAACACTACATCGAGTGAGTGGATGGTGAGCGCCCCCACCTACAACTAATATATTAAGCAGAATTAAGTGGGTAAATCTGTTGTATGAAGAGCAAATGTGCAGGCACAGCAAGATATTTACGAAGACGGCCACCTTCAACTTCTGCTCTCACAAGAATGCCAAATATCATCTCAATTCACCCACTTTCCCTCACACACATACACCCAAGTAATCTCTATTTACTTATCTGAATTTGCGAAAAGAATTATTTAAGTATATTAAGTAGAAGCTGCTGAAAAACGAATCAGCAGGATACTTAAGAAGCTGGCCTTCCTTGGCGTCTGTTCTTCCATTTACTTCACCATTCCTCCAACTATCTCACAACACGAATATTTCCCTCGCATACTAATACCCTAGTAATCTCCATTAACTTGTTTAATATTAAGAAGCAGATTTATGCACATTAAACAGATGCTAGTGGTAAAATAATGGATGTGAACCAGGATACTCACGACGCCGCCTTTCCTAAGCGCCTGCTTGGACGTTGCCGCCCTTTATGATCACCTAACACTAATATTCACATGAAATGCCCACCTCTAAGGTATCTCTAATGCCTTATCAAATTTTCACAAGCAGAATAATATGAGTAAATTAGCTGTAAATGGTTGAAAAAGTGGAATTAAGGCAGGATACTCACCACGTCACTTCAAAAGTTTTGAAACATGGCGTCGGTTACACTCGCACGAGTCGCAATGCCAACCTCGGAAGTATTCATAAAAGATCTTGAACCAATTACCGGGATTTAATATACCATCACAGCCTTTTAAAAGGATCAGAAATAATTTTGCTTGGTTGATTTTTTTTCCCGTTTTTATACATATACTGTATATATTTAGCTTGGTTGCGTGAAAACTGAAAAATAAACCTGCAATTTTATACCCGTGCAACGGACGCTCGAAATATAATTTTGGAACCTGTGGGCTTTGTCTACGCATCATGACCGCGAAGTTCAAATTGGTATCATAGTTTTGATCAATTCTGATTTATAAGCTAGTATCGCTGCACTTATGATTGATTTAACTGTGTAAACAATTTTTATATACTGCTTTATTTGCATGGATACTACCCTCTTACTGGATATTTTGGGTTTGCTGACGATGAGATGAAGCCAAGGTCAATAACTGCAAACCAAATTTCTACATCTGACATCTCTCTAGTTTCAAATTCTCTCCATAAAATTTGTTTAAACCTCAGCAGTACTAAATGTTACCTTTTTCAGACTTAGAGAGGAAATTACGGTACAATTTTCTTTTGCTTCCCTTAGACGAATATAATGTATAATGGGTCTATGACAGAGATACCACAATGCAGTATAACAATGAGCATGTGTTGTTAGGCAGCGAGATTTTTTTTTTTTTTTAAGAATACAGTACACAAATTACATACTTATGCCAGTCTTGAGTCATTTAATAGTTCGTTTTCGATGTTTTGTTGCATTTTTATTGAGTATAGGTTATATGGCGGCTGCATTTACTTTCGAATTATAAGTCCTCGACCCAAATTTTAACTTTTACAACTTTAATCACGTACCTCAGCGGCAGAAAAGGATAGCTGCAACTCGATATCTATACCTCCTCATCACTAGCGCCATACATATTCCAGCATTCGTCTTTTGCTACAACTCAGCATTCAAGATAGAGATGGCAATTTTAGGCCAATTTAAAGTGAAAAGAGTACCCCACCCCCGTAGCACCTCTTTCTTAGCGATTTGTTCTGCACATGCCATTTCACTATCTTCATCCTTTCTGATATTGATGCAAGCTATGCCTATTTTCATATAAGTAACGTACAGGAGAATGATAAGGTATAATGTGCCAAACAAGTTGCTACGGAAGAGGGCACTGATCTGAAAGCCATTTCCCAGAGGCCGAACAGATCTCCTATATCTCACGCCCTTCACGTCACCACTTGGGCACTAATACCTACCGTCCACAAGTCTCACTCAGGAATGTGATGTTAGATGGGATGTAGAGAAATTTCAGTGCGTTGTTCAGATCAGTCATCTGTTTTAGAGACTCAAATCAGCAGACTTTCCATTCCTAGCATGGAATCAAACAAGCATTCTTTCAAATAGTACACCTCTTCTCTAACCACTAGACCTCCACCTCCGCCATGACTTGAAGTGGCCTATTATCCCCCACGTTTATAAATGTATGTATATGGACCTGAATTTACCCAACGGTTATAAATGTATAATATGGACCTGAATTTACCCCACGGTTATAAATGTATGAATATGGACCTGAATTTACCCCACTAGACCCATTTCGACCTAATTCAACTAGTAACCTGAATGTAAAAATAAATGGTAAAAGCACACCTACTTCACTGCCTTTAAAGTGTAAAGGCCTGAGGCTAAACTAACATAATCCAGTATATTTAACCCACTTGATCACTTGGCATCCAATTGGTTTAATGATTACTCTCCAATGAAATAAACCGAGATCCATTTACTTAAAGCAGAGCCACCTAAAGACAGCACTAAATCAAATGGAGAGATGATGGACGTCTCTTACCTGAACATAAGAAACCTGACTGATACTCAGTAGAAAAGCTGATGCATTTCTACATCAGGATATTAAAACTGGGATCGTTTGGTCATGCAGCAAGGACTGAGAATGAGAAACTAAGACAATGTATGAAAGTGAAGTGAAGGGAGGGCGAGTAGGACACAGAATGATCCGGAGGGCAGGGGTGGAGGCATATGAAGGACAATTTAAGTTGGGTTATGGTGACAAAGAAGATTACAAGTTGGTGTGGACAGCCAGATGGTGCAGGAAAGCGTGGCACGGAGGTGGTTAATTTGTGTCCACTCCTTATGAAATTAGAGTGTCTGGCTATTGAAAGATGGACATCAAGGAATAACTAGCACCAAGCCACAAAATACCTATACAGCACTAAGAGCAGGGTGAGCTGATGCTGACAAAATTGGCACTGATAGATAGATACAGCTTTGGCCGAGTCGATGCTGACGGAGTCAGCATTAGTTACGTCAGCACTGACAGAGTTGGTGCTGTTAGATCAGGCATTTTCAGTGTCACAGAAAGTGGGAGATCATATCTAAGAAGGCAATGGGATTCCCAAACTCCATCACCCTCTCCCTTTTAGTCACCTCTTACGACACGCAGGGAATACGAGGATAGTATGCAACTTCCCCTCTACCAAGGGGATCCCCCTACCCCAGGGGGAGACAGATGTCAAGACTGAGGGGTTATAACTCTTTCACCATAACTTGGTCCTGGTTTTTGTCTGTTTGCAGTTATTTCACATAGGCCAGAGGCAGAAAGAGTGTCATGGTTTTACATCCTTCCCATAGCACTTCCATGCAACTAGCATCATTTTCCAGTGTTAATCTACCAATATAACTTGGGATACAAGGTGGAAAGATGGCAATTTTGGGCACGTATAATAAAATGAGCAGAAGTTCCTCTCTCACTGCTATCCTTCTCATATTCTCAGCAGAGCAAGTGTTCCCAAGTCACCTGGTGACGGACGCCTTCATGTGGTGGCACTCATGTGACCAGACAGGACCTGTCCTGTTATATAAAAATACCACCCTCAACTCCATCCATATTCACTGAAAGGATAGTTGATGCACAAGGAGGGAAAATTCAGTCTGCCATCCACCGGGTTCATTTGTCAGATAAGGCTGGGGTTACAACAGCTACTACTAACACCCTTCATGATGGACACCTGCACCTACCACAGATAACTATTGCTGCACACATATAAATCAATGAACGTGAGAACAGAAAAATTCAGTGATCATTATTGCTTTCATCATTCTAATCCTATTTTCCAAATTCCCAAGGAGTTTAGTGAATCAGAAGCACATGAATTTGAACTCTCTGACTTCAGTCAGAGGCAGAAGTCTGTTCCCTTCAACGGTTTTGGAGCTACGAGGCTGCTAATACACATGAAGGGCAGTGAGGGTTACCATGTCCTTAAAACACAGGGGTGGGGTGGGGTAGGGTGGAGGAGGAGAGCATTCAGTCCCATATTACCTATTACAAGGTGTAGGAGCCCAGGGGTAGGCTACGTTAGTCCAGAACAATGAGTGGTTGATGACCAGCCTACTCCATCATCATCATCCGGACCTCCTTTCCCACCATAGGGCAGGGTGAGGAGTATCAACGTCCAGACAGCCCAAGTTTGCCCAATCCAATGGACCACGCTTCCATTCACTCATTAATTCAAGCCCCCGGTATCTGATACGCCAAAAACTTTCACCACATTCTGTAGCTTCACAAAAACTTTTCCTTGCATTAAAATTCTTCCTCGTATTAAAACACACACAAACGGAAAAACAAAATGTTACACTTTTATACTGGTCTAACATGATACCAATCCGTTTACAATTACTGCTCTATCACAGAAAGCTAGCTATCAGTCTATCTATCTTTGCCAGACGCATTCATCTCAGAAAGGGTGGCCACGAACAAAATCACCATGTCACTCTGTCCTCTACCATCAGGCTGCCCCCCTCCTCTTACTTACACCATCCATATTCATATACCTCTATCCTTCCCCTGTATCTCATGGATACTCTTATTTACTATGTTCATTTATCTTGTCCTACAACTGTCACCTCTCCATCATGAATGCTCAGTTATAACAACAGATTACAACCAGATACAAAGTCAGTCATCAGTAAGTACTAAGAAAAGAATGTAGAGCCATTTGCACCTAAAAATGCCGTCTCTCCATCTTGAATGCTGAGTTATAGTTCCCCACTAGAGTATGAGGTTAGTCACGAAGTGCAGCGAAAGGGATGAGCCATAGCAGTCTTTTTCTGTCACTGAGCTACGTGAAATAAGCTACATGAGAACAAACACCTGGGCTAAGTTACGGTGAAGCTAGTCACGAAGCTCTATGAGTGAAGTACAGCCACAGCACTGACTTTTCTGCCAGTCAGCTGAGTGAAATAAGCTGTAAAACGACGACAATTTGGGCCATGTTAAAGTGAGAGAACTATAGGCAATCTGTTGTTCGCACAAGGCCAACCCATCTCAGAGCACTACTATAAACATAGAAGTACTGACGCAGGAGAGAAACTGATTGGACTGGTGCTGAATCATATATGTATATATGCATGAATTTGCTGGGTGGTAACCATATAACAAATTTTGGCGCCTGGTGGTTTAGTGGGTAATTACGGCGCTCCAATTGGATTGAGCCGGTGAAGGTTTATATCCAAGAGATGGTTGGGGTTTTTTGCTCACGTAGGCTAATGCCACTCAGGGATGAGTGAGGTTGGTCACTCTCATCTTAAATGTCAGGACCAACTTGCCTAGCCCCTGGCTCCTACGCTCCTCTGGGTCGACATAGGATTAGATGATGGATGGATGGTTGTATGTGTATGTATGAATGTACAGTATGTATGTGTGTATGAATGTACGATGTATGTATGAATGTAGTGTGTGTGCGTGTATGTAGTGTGTGTGTGCATGTATATGTATGTAAGTATGTATAGTATGTGTGAATGTATATATGTATGATGTATGTATAACTGTATAATGTATGTAATGTTCACTACAAGGAGTACACCATTTCTTCTTTATCTATGTATTAGTCACACACTGACACTTTTTCAGCCATCTAGCTACGTGAAATACGCTGTACAAGGACAAAATTTGGGACAAGTTAAGGTGAAACAACTACAATCATCTTCCACACGGATTAGCTGCGGTAACTTTCTCTTTTCCTGTCACCTTAGATACTGGTGTGGACGTGATGTGTAAGAAAGCGTTAGGAGATACACTGAGGTGGTTTGGCCATGTGGAGAGGATGGGGAGCGAAAGACTAACGAGGAGAGTGTGTGAGTGAGATGCAGGCCGAGGTTGAGATAAAGCGATGGAGTGAAGGGGCATATGAGAAAGTGGGGTGTGAGCTGGGAGAAAGGCAATGAAGTGGCGAGTGACTGGGCGACAGGGAGGCGACTTGTTTGTGGCCACCCCTTAGGGGAATAAGGAGTCTGGCAAGATATAGAGCCAGACGTTTATTCTAATCTGATAATGATCCCTATCCCATTTCAGCTCGGTTGATAGCCAAGTGTAGTCAGTTTGGAGGGTTGATTTGACTACTAACCAAGGAGATTCACAATACCTCATAACTAAGGCTCATCGAATTTTACGTAACCATGATCTAATATTCAGGTTCGGGGGGGTGATCTGACTAGTAACCATGGAGATTCACATTACATCATAACTAAGGCTCGCAGAATTTCAAGCTGTCACCATGTTCCCCAGATGAAAACAAAATGATATAGTAATATACCGGTACGGTAATAATAATAATAAACAATGAACGACACATTAGCTGGATGAAAATTAGCTTATACTATACTACTACCATCATCCTAACTATCCTACTTAGCGACAGGATGAGGTAGGACCCTCGTTAGTCTCTCGCTCTCTATCCTCTCCACATGGCAAAACCACCTCAATGTAATTCTCCTAACACTTTCTATCACATCCACATCCACACCACAGCGCTCCTTTCATGTAGGTACCTACTGAATAAAATCACTTGAAGACTGATACAATAAATTAATGTCACTGTACTAAGAAGGCTGAAAAAGACTCACCTTGACAGACACTACACTTGGGCACACTGGTTCTGTCACTTAGGCCCCCATGACTCTGTATTCATGTTCCAATTTTCCAAGTAACGCACTATTAACAAGTAACATCGTACCTGCAAGTGAATGGAAAAATTAGGTAGAGGTAGGGGGAGAAAGTGAACAACATTGCTCATATTATTATAGAAGAAAATACACCCAGTGTTTTTTTTTTTTTTTCTGACTTTGAGCCACTACCCATGAAGAGTCCAAGGTGGGCCAAAATTGTTGTACGGGGTTGACTGTAAATAGTACAAGAAACTTACCTGATGATATATTAATGTGCTGTGCGAACAGCTCTGTGTGAGGGTGTGTCTGTGGGTGTGGCAGTGGGAGTATGAAAGGAATATCCGGTACATGAAATACAATAGACACTGACAACAGTGATTAAGCCGTCACTGCAACACACAAGAAATGGTCAGGTGAAGTACAAGTGCAGTGTTATAAATGGACCATCCTCTATGCAACAACCTCAATATTACGGCATACTGTGGTATATGCAATTTCTGCCCTAACCATGCACTGATGAACGTCATTTGCCTGATATAATGACCAGATCTGTGAAGATTGGTAATTACTATACCCATACAGCTTGTTTCACAGTTCCCCTTATCACCCTTCAGTTCACATCATCAGCCCCTATTACATCCTTACGTTCATTTTTTTTCTTTTTTTATTCATGCTATCTCCTGACGAAATTGTTCATATTTGGGGAGACTACACTCCAATGTAAAAATCCCGTGGCGCCTCATTCTAGGCAGGTGTGGTTCACACCAAACATGTACGGGTAGTACCACAAACCCTACAAACACAAACCCCCAGGCCAAACCCCGCCCCAGACTCGCCCTCCCCCTAAATATGCGCAAACATGGCTACTAAGCGGCCTCTTTGCATGTTATTTTTGCAGTTTATGCTGATAATGAGAAGGTATGATTAATATAAAACAAAATACCCAGAAGCAAAGTGCAACATGCAAACAAATTCGCTAAGGAAGAGGTGCTAAACTGACAATACGGTGTTAAGATTACGGATACGAGACCAAATAACTACTGCAGTTACCAAGTGTACATTGTCAAGTTGCCTTCACCCCTTCAAAAACCAGACATATTTCAATTTATTCATGCTAGCATCATATCAGTTTACATTAAGTGACATTCCTCTTTAGTGGTAAAAGGAATGTCGGTAGTAGTAGTAGTAGTAGTAGTAGTAGTAGTAGTAGTAGTAGTAGTAGTCCAAGTAGTATGAGGAATGTAGAGTAGTAGTAGTAGTAAGAAGAATGTCGTAATAGTGGTAGTACGAGGAAGTAGTAGTACAGTAGTAGTAGTATGAGGAATGTAGTAGCAGTAGTAGAATGAGGAATGGAGTAGAAGAAGTAGTAATATTTAGTCTCCAATAACCCCACATCACTATTTCTCCCAAATCTACTGAAAACCGTCTCGAGGTGGCAAGAATGAAAAAAAAATAAAATAAATAAACGTCTAAAAAAAATACTTTATTATTATTATTATTATTTTTTTTAAATCATTCAGTTATGTGTTTCTTTAATCTGAGCTCATGATTATACTGTTTTCACTTGCAGGATTATACTGTTTTCACTTTCAGGAGTAGTCTATACTGTTTTCACTTTAACTTGGCCTAAAACTGCTATCTCTTCATCGTGAACTGTGAGTTGTAAGGAGATTAACAGAATACAGTGCTAGTCATGAAGTGCTATGGAACTGATGTTGCTGGGCTACAGCTGTAGAGATTAGTATTTGAATACGATGCTAGTAACGAAGAAGCGCTAGGGAAATGATGTTGGGCAGCAGTTGTAGAAAATAGGTTTGGAATATTAGGCTAAAATATGAAGAAGTGCTATGGAAAGGATATTGTTGGGTCGAAGTTGTAAGACTGGCTTTAGAATACGATGATAGGCTAGTCACGAAAAAGTGCTATGGAATGGATGTTGCTGGGCCGTAGCATTAGAATACGATGCTTGTAACAAAGTGCTAGGGGAAGGATGTCGAGTCGCAGTACTGTCTTTCTGCAACTGAGCTATGTTAAATGTTTCAACAGGACAGTAAAAATTCTTGTTTTATTCTTTCTACCACTAACCGATTTTACACGCTTATGAGACCTCCGTAGCATTGTGGGGGTGCATGGAGGCTGTATCTAACCCTTTCACTTGCAAAACCATATTCTTTGCAACTTAAAACAGATCGTCAGCAGACAACAATAGTAAAGGACTATTGTGACTGATCAACGTCTTATCTATCTACCTACCTATTGCAAGACGCCTTAATCCCGTAAGAGGTGGCTACAAACAAATCGCCCCCACGTCCGTCCCCTGCCATTTCACTGACCTGCTCCCAGCCCCCCCCCCCCCCTCTCATATACCTCTCCATTCCATCCCTTCATCTCATCCTCGGCCTCCCCCTCCCTCTCCACCACATTCATACTATATCCTCGTTAGTCTCTCGCACTCCATCCTCTCCACACAGCCAAACGCACAAAGATAAAATCGTCAGCAGACAGTAGTGAGTGTTACTGTGACTCCCTACTCACCTAAAAGTGAACACGGTGGACTGCAGGATGGAGTTACCTTTCTGCAGTCCCACATCCTTTCAGGGGATAGGGATTGAGGAACATATAGTATATTAACAGAATTCCGGCGTGGATGTGGGGGTGGCTGTAATGAATGAGGGCGAGATGTGGAAAATTCCGGTGTTGTTGTTTGCTGATGATACAGTATTGTTGGGTGAAGATGAAGGGGAGTTGCAAGATTTGGTGAATGAATTTGGGACAGTGTGTAAGAGGAATCTGAAAGTCAATGTGAACAAGAGTAAAGTTATGGTGTTTGAGAGGAATGAAGTCACAGAATGTACAGTGAGGTTGGATGGTGAGGATATGGAGAATGTGAGTGCATTCAAGTACTTGGGCAGTGTGATGAGTAAGGATGGAAGTTTTGGGGATGAAATACTTGAAAGGG
>JAGKTI010036481.1:0-11063 GCA_018397915.1 Birgus latro
AAAAAAAAATCAGGCATATTTAGGATGCTGGTATCTATGAATGTGTACATTTTGGCGAGGATCCATATAAAATTCCGGATCTAGCGTATTTAAATATGCTTTTATAGGGAGGTAGTCTTTTTCCTGCTGCATGTTGCGCCTTGGCTGAGGTATTCGCTCTACTGAGTACCATTCTAGTTACTATTTGCATTTTCCCACGTCTTCATTTCGATGACATCTTATATATTTTGTTCAAGTCAGACGGTTTCTTCGATTTAGGGGATACTTTTCGGTTTGGAGGGACAGATTGTAGCCTACATTAACCCCTTCGCTACCAGACGTCTCATATACTTAGAAAAAGTAGCGTCTGTAAGTACCAAGTAATTAAAATAAACTAGAACTCTGTAACTATCCTGCAGACAGTCACTAGTCTTCACCTACTTGACCTTGACCCCACTGGGGAGATTCGGATTTCTTCTACCAGCAGTGGTCCATACCAAGATACATAACCTTTGCTGTTCAGATTCCTTGCGCAGGTCGCATTGAAATCTCCAGTTGACATGACCAACTTATCTCATTCATAATATAATACTGATATGACTATTTCTGCCATGGCCTTCCATTGCACATAAATGATATGGAATTTTTTTCTTTATAAGCAATGGCCCAGGCCAAGACACACAACCTGGGCCCCTGAGAATCCTTCCACAGTCTCTGGTTCTTCTGGAATCATTGCAAAACTCTTAGGCGGGAATAATAATAATACCGAAAACAATAGTCTCCACTTACTGAACAGGTGGAGACTAATGCGTCCTCCTCTGAGGGCAATAATACCTTCAGTACAACGACATTTATTGCATACTCTAAAGATCCAAAAATATTAGGTCAGGTTAGGTTAGGCTAGGTTTCACAAAGCAATATGTCACGGATTTCCCTATACATTTGACAGTTCTATTTTAGCCCTTGTAGTAAGAGTGGTGATTTTTTTTTTTTTTTTTATGCAAGGAAGAAGGAACCAAAGGCCGTGGGCCCGCAAACTGTTCCTTCCAAGAATAAACAAAAAACAATACAAAAGAGAGCCAAATTCAAGATTCTTTCATTTCGAGATTCCTGGACACACTGATTTTGGAAGACTGGAGATCAAAGGAAGTAGGAAATACAGACCGAGGAAGACAGTTTCAGAGTTGACTGGTTCCATAAATGAAGGACTGGGAATAACGGTTAAATCTTGCATTAGAGAGCTGGACACAAAAGGGATGAGAGGTTGTTGCTAGGTGCTATGTGCCCATCGTAGAGGTAGAGGGATGCAAGCAGACAGTTCAGAGGAACAGTAGCCATTGAAGTAGCGATGGAAAAGAGATAAAGATGCAACTGTGTGGCGGAGAGACAGAGGTTGAAGGGAATCAGTAAGAGGAGGAGAGTTAATGAGATGAAAAGCCTTTGACTCCACCCTATTGACAAGGGCTGTATGTGGGGAGCCTCCCCACACATGAGAGTTGTACTCCGAACAGGGGCGATTAAAACCAGTGTATAAAGTCAACACCTGTGCAGGGGTAAAGAAGGTTTGGAGTTGGCTTAGCACACCTAATCTCTTGGAAGCAGATTTAACAAGAGATGTAATATGTTCTTTCCAAGACAAATCCCGAGTGAATGACAACCCAAGCATGTTTAAGGATGATGCAGGAACAAGCTGGACATTATTAAAAATCAGTGGGTAATCCTGTGGAAGATTTTGTCGGGTTAATAGCAGTAAGAACTGAGTCTTTGATACATTAAAAACAACAAGATTATTTTTACCCCAGTCAGAGATACGAGCCATGTCAGACATTAGGTGTGCCATAGCCTCATCCCTTGTTTGTTGAAGTAACTGCTGAGATGGATGTTGCGGGAACCGAATGGAAAAGTGAAGGGTGGAATCATCAGCGTACGAGTGGATAGGGTTAGATGTACAGCTTACAAGGTCATTGATGAATAAAAGGAAGAGAGTTGGTGATAGGACACAACCCTGGAGAACACCACTGTTGATAGATCAAGGAGAAGAACAGTGGCCATCTACAACAGTAGCTATAGAACGTCAAGAAAGGAAGCTAGAGAGGAAGGCACAGATAGAAGGATAGAAACCGTAAGAGGGCAGTTTAGAAATTAAAGATTTATACCAGAATCGATCGAAAGCCTTTCAATTGTCAAATGCAATGGCAAAGATTTCGCCAAAGTCCCGATAGGAGGATGACCAGTAGTCTGAAAGGTAGGTGACAAGATCGCCAGTGGAGCGTTCCTGATGGAACCCATACTCATGATCAGAAAGAAGGTTGTGACAGGAAATATGCTTTAAAATTTTTCTGTTAAGAGTAGATTCGATCACTTTTGAAACACAGGATGTTAAAGCAATTGAACGATAGTTAGAGGGTTGGGAATGGTCACCCTTCTTTGGGACTGGCTGAATGAAAGCAAATTTCCAGCAAGAAGGAATGGTACAAGTTGATAGACAAAGGTGAAAGAGTTTACCTAGGCAGGGTGCAAGCACAGAAGCACAGTTCTTGAGGACAACAGGAGGGACTCCATCAGGCCCATATGCCTTGTTAGTATTGAGGCCAGTGATGGCAGAAAATACATCAGCTGAAGAAATTTTAATGTCAGTCATGAGGAAGTCAGAGGGGGGAAGTGATGAAGGAACAGCACCGGAATCGTCTAAGGTGGAATTGGAGGAGAAAGTCTGAGCGAAGAGATCTGCTTTATCAGTAGAAGGAAGAGCTACAGAGCCATCAGAGCAGAAAAGAGGAGGGAAGGATGATGAGGTAAAGTTGTTAGAAAGGTTTTTGGCAAGGTGCCAGAAGGAGCGAGAAGAATTCGAGTTGGAGAGATGAGAACATTTAGCACGGATGAAATTATTTTTAGCAGAGCGAAGAACAGACTTATCACGATTTCGGGCAGAAATATAAAAAAGACGTGATTCAGGGGTGGGTTGGCTCCGATGCCTTTTATAGGTCGTCTCCTTGTTGTGGACAGCATTAGTATAAGCGTGATTTTAAAAAAGGCTTTCTTGCATTAGTCAGAGGATATGAGAAAGGAATGTATGCTTCGATGCCCAAAAGAATAACCTCCGTAATGCGCAAGGCACACTCAGATGGCTCCCGGGCATGGAAGCGATAATCATTCCAAGGAAAATCAAAGAAGTACTGCCTGAGGGCCTCCCAATCTGCAGCTCCAAAGTGCCACAGGCGGCGTTTCTTTGGAGGGTCCACAGGCCATACCGGAGCGATAGGACAGGTTAAGGTAATAAGGTTATGATCGGAGGAGCCAACAGTGTAAGCAGAAGGATTAGTTGATAGGAAGAGGTCAAGTATGTTGGAACTTTCTCCAAGGCGGTCAGGGATATGTGTAGGGTGCTGTACAAGCTGCCCTAGGTCATTAAGGATAGAAAAGGTGAAGGCTTGTTCACCTGGTGGATCAGTGAAAGGAGAGGAGAGCCAAAGGTTGTGGTGAACATTGAAATCCCCTGGAAGGAGATTTCAGAGAAAGGAGAAATGGATAAAATGTGTTTTATCGTAGAAGTAAGATAGTCAAAGAATTTTTGATAGTCAGTAGAATTAGGATATAAGTAAATAGCACAGATATAATTAGTCAGAGCATGACAGGAAAGCCGAAGCCACAGAGTAGAGAATTCAGAAGAATCAAGTTCAGGAACACGAGAGCAAGATAGATCGTTGAGTATATATATGCAACAGCCACCTTTGGCTTTGAAATGAGTATAGAGAAAGTAGGAGGATACAGAAAAGTGTTTGCTGTCAGCTGCCTCAGACAGCTGAGTCTCAGAGAGGAAGAGAAGATGAGGTTTAGAGGAGGAGAGGTGGTGCTCAACAGAGCGAAAGTTAGAGGAAAGGCCGCGAATGTTATAGAAATGAACGAGGAGTGAGTCAGACATTGGTTCCAGGCAGCTCCTAGAGTCGTCACCGGGAGAGGGGCGGATGGTGGGGGCATTTATGGTCTCCCCCCTGGGGACTCTGAGGCTAGGTTATTCGTCGGCATTTTTCATTAATTTTGAAAAGGAAGTGTGTGTAGCATGCATGTAGTTTGGTGTTGACAGTTAGAGAAACTTGTATTGGAGAGCATGCTGGTCTACTCTCTGTGTTACTGAGACACTGAAAAAGTTCAGCAAAGGGGGATGGTCAGGATCTAGTCCTGAGGGCTGATGAAACGGGAGCTCCAGCTCTCCCTGTCATCAGCTTTCCATCCACCTTGGGAGTACTGCCCTGCTCGACTGGTACGGCAAAGAGACAGAGATTGAAGAGAGCCAGTAAGAGGAGAAGAGTTAATGAGACGAGAAGCCTTTGACTCCACCTGTATGCACTTACACATTGTTCAGTGCATATTGAAATACACACATAATCACAACCCCCCCCCAAAAAAAAAGTATGACATATAAACAGGCACGCGTCCTCCACCAGCATACAGAATCGCACATAAAAACGTTTCATGCACTCACACTTATGAATCTGTATGCATACACACACACACACACACACACACACACACACACACACGTGAGCGAGCGCACTCTATATATACAAATCCATACACACACACACACACACACACACACATCTTCAATAAAGGCCTGTATCACAAGTTTTCTCACATGCCTACAAAGTGTAGATACTATGTTTTGGGGAAAACTGTCATGTAAATAAAGGGATGCCTCCACAACTTAGAGGACTAAATCTCAGTTTCTAAAAGCTGAGTGAAATCGTCTGCCTGTACCAAGAACAAAAACAAACAGGGTGTGAACATATTACTATACTACAGCTTTCTTTGCTGTTCCAAAAGTCTACATAATTTCGGTGGAATATTGAACTAAAAATTTCGTGTTAGTGATGAGGGTGAATCTCATTATATGCTCTGATGTTTCCCATAAACGATAAAATCTTTTAGCAGTGGCAAGAAAAGCATGCAAACACTATCATCTTACCTCGGTAGGGGACGACTCTGAAATAGATTGGTTACATTAATAGCAGAAACTATTACACTACTCAACACGTAGGTTAGTAGCCTCCAGTGCCAATCGAAATGACAACCTTGCTTGTGTCAGTTAGAAGGTCCGTGGGGGTGATTGGGGAGGTTCTGATCATGTGATGTGCTTTTGGATGGAGGTAACTTTCCCGAAAGATGTTGTGGACTAAGGTAACCTAGCCGCTGCCCCTTACCCTCCCTTAAGGACTCTTTTTTTTACAGTCACTTCTCAACATTATTTTTGTATGGTGACTCCTCTGTACCTTATTCTAAATTATTATATTTGCTTACGAATGGTCATCTTTATGAATTGGGAGTAACAACCATCCTTACCAAACCTTTCTTTATCATCATGACAATTATTCATTTCTCTCTTGCCACTGCCTAGCTCCTTTTTATGGCTCAGATTATATATCATTAGACTGAACGAGGGGATTAAATAGTACGCTTCCCCCCCCCCCCCTCTCTCTCTCTGTATCAGCGAAATTCGCAAGAGAAAATGTATCTTTACAAAGGAATGGTATGTCGGGATGGCAATAGTCACATGGTAGGTAATTGGCCTCCTCTGACAACAACGCCAGTGATGCAGTGAATTACGACGTCATTTAGGGGATGGGCAAGTTTTGCTTCCAGTCCACATCATCATCTTATCCGCCTCATCTCGTACCGAGGCCTGGGCGGTGAGGAAGTATAGAAGAAAAAAAAAAAGAGGAAGGAAAATGAATACTCGTAAATGAAGAGAGCAGCACGTGGTTGCCATGAACTGAATGTGTCGCAGGCTGCTAAAAGAAGCGTATAAAACCCTTCGGCGTAGGCATCGAGCAGAAACAAGAGCACACGAAGCACGAAAACGACTGGAGGACGATGGGGGACGAAGAGAATAGAAAAGGAAGAAAGTTTACTATAAATATAAATGAAAACACGAGCAAACAACACAAGAAGAAGGAAGTGGAGTGGACAATGGGTAGAGATGTAGGACGATAAACGAGAATACTTATCGTGTCGAGATGATTAGAGTGCTGTCTTACCCTCCGTGTATTTCCAAGGATCCTTTGTGGGGTGTGGGGGTGAGAAGAAGTCACGAGGGAAAGAGTACGTGATTATAACGTTATATTTAATATCAGTGACACATGAGGAGAAGTCGTTACGAAGTTGAGACTACATAAGTCTACTTTATGCTTAGTATCAGTGATTCATGGCAGGAAGTAGTCCCGAGGAAGAGAATGCATGAGTTTATCATTGTGATTATTATAAATGATGCAAACAAGGGGCAGGACAATGTTCCACGTAGTGTATATAAAGACAGTCATAAGGTTACAGAGTTAGACGAAACTTGTAGCATATCCTGAGAGGACTGCTTGAGTCGTGTCCAAGAGACAAAGTAATTTCTGCTGAGGGAGGCAGACCGTCACGACTAGGGACTACACGGAACTGGTGAGTTTAAGATGTTGAATAAGGCGAGAATTATGAAAGTGTAAGTAAAGGTAAAATATGCCCTAAGCGTAACGGAAAAGCGTCAATAGACTTGTGCTAAGAATCCAGCATTAATACTTTGGCCGTGTATGTCCCTGACCGTGGGGTAAAGTAGACAGTAGAATCAACTCAGTGATAAATGTTATAGCAAGTAAGTGAACAGTATATGCTTGATGAGTGAATTGTTAAGCTAGGTAAATGAGCAGCATCTAGTGTACTTGTACTTAGGTGTACTTAGGTTGGAAATAATGTCTATCGTGTATAGTAGGTATTGCTTGTGTCAGAGTTGAAACTCCATGCATTAAGTAATTTTTCATATGTCTCGTTGAAGTAACGCAATTGCTTTATGTAACTTGTTTGTTGAAACAGTGCAAATATTTTGTAAAAAAAAAAACTGTTAATATTAATGAAGAAGTTGTCTTTGTGCTTTGGAACCTTAGTGTGTGCAACATTTATTCTCTGTAGTCTGGGAGGGAACTGGGGCAGAAAAAGATACTGCCTTGTTGTTCTAACTTGAATATTACAGAATCTCTCTGAACTTGTCTCCACACTTCCCACTGCTATTGTTTTCACGCTACCAAAAACTAATTATTAGCAGTCAGTTATCGTGCTCAGAGAAACTGAGTGCGAAGTATGCAATTGGTTGCTGAGGGAGTGTAGGACACGACAGCCGTGGCAGCTTCATGGGATACTTTAGGTTTTGATCATCTTTGATATCATTAAGCACTTCCATATCTGAGATTTGAAACCTGCTGTATGGAATTTAGTGAAGCTCAGAAGACTAGTTTTTCCTTTTGAGACTTCATCAAATCCTGATTCTGAAACGTTAATTGAAATGGCGAAAGCAAATAACACAGAGGGTAGGTGTATTATGATCCTTTCCAATCATTGATCAAAGACAATAACAGAGAGCCAAAATGATCCCGTATTTCGATTAAAGGGCTTAAACTACTTCACAGCCAATAAACATACGTTAGCTGAATGCCCACGGTTAACTCTCGAGCCCAGTGTTAGTACAGGATTAAGAGAGCTTGAGAAAAAAAACAACTGGACCTAGGAGGTCTACACTTGGAAGGTAAGATGTAGCCAGGGAATACACACTACGTGGTGCTCTTGACAGAACTGAACAATTTATTTATGAAGCGAGTGGTGGCTGGGAGGATTTCAAGTTTGCCACCATAAACTATACTCTCCTGAAAAGCCCTCCAACCTGCTCATCAGGCACTGATGCGACGGTGTCGTAATCCCGGTGAGTATATCGTTGATTACATGTCGTGACTAATGAAGCTAGCTAACCAGGTTGCAAGCATTAAGCCTAGTCACGTAGAATGGAAATGTTCCCCAGCCAGTATACAGTCACTATTGATGTAGACGAGTATGATGATCCCGATAAGTTGAGCCTTGTTTTGTAAAAAGTCATGCAGAACCAAACTTGACAATATAATCAACCAAAGTTACTAGTACAGGGTCCTCTTCGGCCATGTTTTCTGATTTGCTGTGGACTTGCACCCGAGCCTCTGTAGTACAGTGGTAAAGTGTGCGTTTTTGTACACTGAAGAATGAGGGTTCGTGCCCCGCCAGGGTTATAAACTTTGGGATCGTTCTTCAGACCAAGTGCTACTTTGGCGGACATAAGGGGTGCCGTGGTTGAACCAATGTTACATACAATAAAGTATGCTTGCACCCAGTCGGCTTGCGCGGGTCAATTACACTTCGTTCACAGACTGCACACATATCTAAAGACACTCCAACACAACAATCACATACAAGCACGTTTCATCCTAAATTCAATCACTGCAGAGCACCACATGTTGGTCGAACAGTGGAGCCTGATACACCAGAAAAGAAAGATAGAAAGGTATAGTAACTGCAAAGGCTGATGTACAGATAGTCCCATCATGGCCTGGGTGTGTTCCTCTCACAAGTAGCTAAGAATAAGAATGAAAAAAATACAGTTATGCCCTTTGTGTTTGCTCCAGCCAAGGACAGTGCCACTGTGCAGTATATTCTAAGGCGCTCCCAACGAGCATCAAAAGAGGTTGGCCAGCCATTCACAGTTATATCTTCAGGTTTAGCTCTTGCAAAGAAGACCTATAAGATTGTTTGGCAAAATTCAGAAAAATTCAGAAATGATGTAATTAGAATGGATGTCTTTCAGCTTATCTGTGCATACATGGGAGCAGTTGGGAAAAGCCTTAGGGGCAGTGGATTTGAGGTAATTATTCTTGAAGCTGGTATATGTGCAAGCCGGTCCATTGAGAAAGTGATGCCAGGAAAGCATTATCACAGGGTTCTCTGCATTCAAAAACATGTTTTGGAGGCACTGGAAAGTCTTCACTTTACTGCCTTTCCTCTGGGGCACCTACTCCAAAAGATATTGAAGATGACCTTCTAAATGAGGACAAAACTGGTGAAGAGGCTTTCAGAACATTTATTCAGGAACGATTAGCAATGCAAAGCTTCAGTGCACAAATTAAGAGACTCAGTCTTAAGACATTCTCAGTGACAGCCAAGTCAGCAAAAAAAGACAACAAAATTTTTTTTTTTTGTTAACTGTTTCTTCTTGCAGTAGAAAATAATATCAGTTTGAAAAAAATTTCAAGCTACTCCTTGGGCCCAGTCCCATGGGCATTGGCTAACAGAGATGGAGCAACAAGAACAGACGAATCCAAGCTATTACACCTACTGGAGGGGAAGGCACACAGAGCTTCAAAACCTCTTCAAAACAAGAACAGCTACATCACCGACGGAAATGCTCTGTTCCAGGCCCAAGTGGCTCTGCTTGACACATTTGGAGAACCATCAGAAAGTTTGTTTGCAGAGTTCCCTAAAGAACCTCGTGTGGACTTTGTGACTGACTAGTATCATCTTCTCTCAATAAAGTGTGCCGAAAGAAATCGAAGAGGATCTTCCACAGCATACATGAGCAAAGGCTCAATGACAAAAATTCTAGGAGACCGGAAAAGCTTCTTATCCATGACGAAAGCAAGCAAAACAGTCACAATGATTGTGCTGAACTACTTGCGAATAGCAGCTCAAAGCTCATCTGACTCCACTACAATTGTCCGATCACCCGACACGGACGTTTTTATTCTTCTTCTTAAGTATGCTCAGAACCTTACATGGACAGTTCTGTTCGAAACAGCAATAGGAAATAATAGACTATTGTTAGGCATTCAAAGCGTAATTCAGGGTGTAGGAAAAGATGTTTGCTATATTCTTCCTGCTGTTCATGCATTCAGTGGCTGCGACACCACAAGTGCAGTTGTCAGAAAAGGTAAGATTGCCATTTAAGATTCTCAGCAAGCATTCTCAGTTTTTTGACACATTTGCACCAACTGGGAGCTCAAGGGAGATTTCTAATTATGTTCTAGCCGAGCTGGAGCACTTTACATCCCTTCGTTATGGTGGATCATTTACTAAAGACATCAGCAAACTAAGATATGAGAAAGTCATCCAACAATTCAGGATTAAAGATTCAACACCACTGGTCACAAGTTACAGTATAATGGAGTGGACATGAGCCTCTTGCTGCCTTGCAGAGATTCCTTGAGAATGTACATCAGAAGAGCTAATTTTCAAGCCCTTATTTGGAACGAGGCAGCCACAGCAAACCCAAAATTACCTGCACCAGATCTTCATGGATGGGAGATTTCAGATCGGAAGATGGAATTAAGTGATCAGAAGGTGTCCTCATGCCAAAGGAGCTGGTGGATGTGTTGCTGGAGGAACCAGAGAAGACGCAAAAGGATTAAGATGGCCCGGAGGTTGTTAATCTGATAGACTGCTTTACTGAAGATGATACCTAAATAATGTGACAAGTTCTGTTTACTTGATTTTCTTTGAAAACTTAACTTTTTTTTACCATGCATCTTTATTTGAAAAAAAAAAAAATGCACTCCATTATAGTGATTATCGGAACTCTAATATTAATTGTTTTTTGAGTTAACCTATTGATAGAAATATCATGTGGACTACGCTGTGCCACGGAAAATTCACGAGTAAAAATGATTTACGTTAACACACGCATTTTTTATAATGAGCATGATAAGAAGTTTCATGAAGTTTCCTTAATGGATGAAATTGCAAGAATGATTACATTGTCATATTTACTTCGAATAAAGCAAATATAGTATCCATTCACAGAAATTAAATATTAAATTTTCTGGCTTACCTTTCAAGATCATATATTATTATATCCAAAAATTAACTGTGCCAGTACTTCAAACATGCAAATGTTAAAAAACCGGCTACACGTGCATATTTTCTCTTGCTACTTGCGTCTCATAATATGCATTTTACGGATTTTCTAATGACAACGTTTTCGTTTGAATCTTAAATATTTTCGCTCTGGCTGTCAAATACAGCAGATTTCAGATGGCAGACAAGCAGATGCTGAATATTTACAGATTAGGAAATCTGTGTCAGTAAAAATTCCCGGGGGAGGGGAGGGTTTCAGTACCTAGCTAACAGTGTGTCAGCGTCAATGGCTGTATGTATGACTCTGGGTAAAAAAGTGTTTTATTTCAGTTCTAAATACCATTACGGCCTCACCAGCGACGATACGTCAGCAGGATGAAAGCTACATTCAGTGCTGAGTCACT
>JAGKTI010036484.1:0-11062 GCA_018397915.1 Birgus latro
GCGTTTTTCACCACGAAAATGCATTGCAAAGTCGGGGAAAAAAGTCTGTAGTCATCCTGGAACCGTAATGATTGCTGATTGAAAAAGATAAATTCATAATAATCTACTTAATCTTTGTTCAGTAACACCTTCCCTGAAACGTAAGGTGCGATTTTTATTTTTACCAGGGTCCATCGCTCCGTGTGAACTAGACACAAAATATTTATAATCATCATGAAATCGGGTTCATTTCTAGTCAGCAACGGAGACTTCATGATAAATTACTTCGTCTTTCCTGCATAGAAACCTACCCTGATATGATTGGTTCCTTTTTCAATAGTACGAACAAAGGATCGCAGAAAAAGAAAACAGGAGAAAAATATTTATAATCATCCTGGAATAAGGTTAATTCTTACTGTAATTTAAGGATACCCTACTTGATCCTTCTTCAGTGACACCTTTCCTGATACTTCAGGTGCGATTTTTACCAGGATCCATCGCTCCGTGTGAACTAGATACAAAATATTTATAGTCATCAGGAAATTGGGTTTATTTCTAGTCGGCAACGGAGATTTCATGATAAACTACTTCTTCTTTCCAGCACCGACACCTACCATGATATGATTGGTTCCTATTTCAACATTATGAACAAAGAATCGCAAATAACTGGAGAAAAATATTTATAGTAATCCTGGAATAAGGTTGATTTCTTACTGTAAAAGGACTTTTAATGATGCCCTACTTGATCCATCTTCATTGACACCTTACCTGATACTTGAGGAGCGATTTTTACCACGAACCATGGCTCCGTGAAAACCACACAAAATGTTTATAGTCATCCTGAAATTGGGCTCATTTCTAGATGAAAACGGATTTTTAATAATAAATAACTTTATTTTTCCAGTAGTGACACCTTACGCAAATCTTCTGGAGAGGTTTTCACCCCGATAATGCATTGCAAAAAACGCAACACTAATATTTATAGTCATTCTGAAATATGAATGACTTCTGACTGAAATCAAATTATTCATAAGAACATACTTGATCTTTCTTCAATGACACCTTACCTGATACTTCAGCTGCGATTATTACTACGATGTATGGCTCCGTGAAAACAAGAGAGAAAATATATATAGTCATACTAAAATCGGGATCATGTCTATATCCAGCAACTACCTTGTTTTTCTTTCACTGACACGTACTCTGATATGCTTGGTGCGCTTCTCACTACGAACAAATAATCGTAGAAAACTGAACAAATAGAGTTATTGTCATCCTGGATTCAGGTTGATTTCTAATTGTAACTGGATATTTTATAATAATCTACTTGATTATCCTTCAGTGGCACCTTATCTGATGTCAGGTGCGATTTTTAAAACTAACGATGAACTGGAAAACCACACACAAAATATTTATAGTGATCCTGAAATCATGTTCATTTCTAGTCGAGAAAGAAATTTTAATAATCAATTACATTAACTTTCCAACAATTACACCTTACTTGAAATATCGGGAGCGTTTTTCACCACGAAAATGCATTGCAAAGTCGGGAAAAAAAACTCTGTAGTCATCCTGGAATCGTAATGATTGCTTATTGAAAACGAATTTTTCATAATAATCTACTTGATCTTTGTTCAGTAACACCTTACCTGATACGTCAGGTGCGATTTTTATTTTTACCAGGGTCCATCGCTCCGTGTGAACTAAACACAAAATATTTATAGTCATCAGGAAATCGGGTTCATTTCTAGTCGGCAACGGAGATTTCATGATAAACTACTTCGTCTTTCCTCCACCGACACCTACCATGATATCATTGGTTCCTATTTCAACATTACGAACAAAAAATCGCAGAAAACGGGAGAAAAATATTAATAGTCATCCTGGAATAAGGTTGATTTTTTTTTTTTTTTTTACTGTAAATGGACTTATAATGATGAGCTTTCTTGATCCATCTTCAATGACACCTTACCTGATACTTCAGGAGCGATTTTTACCCCGAACCATGGCTCCGTGAAAACCACACAAAATATTTATAGTCATCCTGAAATTGGGCTCGTTTCTAAATGAAAATGGATTTTTAATAATAAATAACTTCATCTTTCCACTAGTGACACCTTACACGAATCTTCTGGAGAGTTTTTCACCCCGATAATGCATTGCAAAAAACGCAACACGAATATTTATAGTCATTCTGAAATATAAATGACTGACTGAAATCAAATTATTAATAAGAACATACTTGATCTTTCTTCAATGACACCTTACCTGATACTTCAGCTGCGATTATTACTCTCTGCTGAACTGAACTCTGCGTCACTCATAAAGGAAGAATTTATTGCAGTTTTTCCCAGTTTTGACTGTTTTGGGACTCTGTCTCTGGAACTGAGAAATACTTTGCTTGTATTTTCCTTGCTTTTTACGGGACTCTGAGACAGATAGACATCGGTCTGACTGTGTGTGTGTGTGTGTGTGTGTGTGTGTGTGTGTGTGTGTGATTTTTTTTTTTTTGGCCTGCCGGTAGTGTCCCTCACTGTAGTACGAAGCCGAACCCAGAAGGGGTGCCGTTTAGGGCACTTCCATCAAGGGGGGCCTTTAGGGCCTGGTCATAGGAGACAGTGAGGGCGGCTCTGATAGATTAGGGAAGTCCCTCACGGGGCAGTGACGGGTCTCCTACGTCGCCCTTCAGAGGGTGGGGAGAATAGGCACCCGCCACTGTAGGGAAATTGTCAATTTTCTGTTTTTTGAGTGGGTGAGTGTGTGTTATGTGTGTGTTTGTGTGGTGTGATTGAGATGTCGGCGTCAAGGATCCCTAGGCCTGCTGTGTCGTCTAAACTGCCCCGGCCTGTGTCTGTGCCTCAACCAGCTCCACCTCCTCATCTTGGTGGCAAGAGAGAGCGGCGACAGTCCACCTCTAGCTCCCACTCCTCTACCGCTGGTGATGTCTCGGCTATCCGGTCTGCCGCTGCACCTGCTGTTGCTGGTTCCTCCCACCGACATGTTGGCTCTACCACTTCCTCCTCCAGATGAAGCAAAGCTGCTCATATTCATGAGCCATGTGAGGTTGACCCTGTCACACCTGCTCACCCGCCAGCCTCACCTGCTGTGACACCTGCTCCTGCCATTGATGGGAGCTTTACTGTGGTCATGGAGAAGAAGTCCCGCCGAGCTCAGGGAAACGGGCCCACTCTGGGATCCGGCTCTGGAGTTCCCCGACGGCCTCCACCAGCTGTTCGGCCCTCGGTGTCAGTTGTGACACCCTCTTTACCACGCTCCACGTACCCAGCTTTTCGTGTGCCGCTTCAGACCGGTTACGACACCAGTTACGATGCTGTGGCTGCTCTGGAGAGGCATTTGCCATGGCTGAGGACCACCAATGTCATCGGCAGAGACGGGAGCTCTGTCTTACTTCCAAGGGACGAAGCTGCTTACGATCTCCTGAGGGCAGCTACACAAGACAAGGCCTGTCCTGTTGGAGCTGACGCAGGGGCAAGGGACGACGAAGGCTATAGTGATGGGATATCCCATGAGGGGCCTGTCGATATCCTTCTGCGGCACCCCAAGGTGGAAGAGGCTTCCCGCTGCCAAGTAAAGCAGACTAGAGCGGAGACTTGTCAGGTCCTCATCACCATCAGAGGTCCTCTACTGCCGTCTCTGGATCTGGGAAACTGGGGCACATATTATCTTCGTCCCTACACACCCGAACCGCTCCGTTGCTACAGGTGCCAGAGATATGGGCACCACAGAGCCACTTGCAGTCGGCCGTTTGTGTGTGGGATATCCAGCGGCCCCCATGGCACAGACCACTGCCTTGCCAAATTCAAGGCTGGGGAAAATATCATCTCCCACTGCCCTAACTGCGCAGGAAAGCACCACGTATAGCACCCCAGCTAGAACGATGAAGGTCATACAGGGTCGGGACCGTCAGGTAGCCTGGGTGCAACAGCAGCAGGCAGCCAGTGCAACTCCAGCACATCAGGGGACCTTCGTCTGGGGGCAACAACACCGTGTTGCAGAGCCTGCTCCGTCACCTCTGGACGAAAGTGTCTTTCCACCTCTGCCATCCGCTCTCATTCAACACACTACGACTGCAGAAGTGCACCATCCTGTTCAGACCTTGACCCCGTGTTCGGCTGCCAGTGCAACGTCAGTTCTGCCCACTGCCTCGACCCCTCCAGCACCGCTCTTCTCAGTGGAAGAGGTGAGAGTGTTTGGCAGGGAAATTGCTGTTTCCCTAGCAAAGGCGTTCATGGAAGCTCTTGGAGCAGAGGTCGACACAAAGCCACTTGTACATTCAGTCGACAATATCCTGGACGACATGGTGAAGGCGAAACAGCAGCTTCACTCCTCGCTGCTAGCTCCACGACCCACTCCTCCTCCACGGAAGGTCAGGTCCCGGAAACCCTCAGTCACACCCTCCGAATCTCGTGCCCGCAGTCCTGCTCTCGTCTTTCCAAGGCCCTCTCCAGCCTCTGCAATGATAGGGGCAGAGTGCCATCCTCGTAGCCCAGACACCAACGCACCAGGGCTGACTCCAGCCTCAGCAGTGGTAGAGGCAGAGCGCCATCCTCGCTGCATGGACATCAACTTACCAGGGCCAACTCCAACCTCTGCAGCGACAGAGGAAGAGCGAGGGACTCCACACCTCCAATAGGAGACCGACACCCCCTGCAATCCCAATGGGTGCCAACCAACTCCGTGTTCTGCAGTGGAATTCTTTAGGGGCGTGGAGTAAGCTTCCCCACCTCCAGCAAGTAGCCACTCAGGAGGATATTCTTGTCTTCCTACTCCAGGAGACGCTCCTTCCCCTCGGCACTACCTTTCACCTCCGAGGATATAATGCCTATTTCCTCCCTAAGGTCCGAGGCGCCACGAGAGGGTGTGCCATTCTCGTTAGAGATTTCATACCCTGCAATGAGTGCAACCCTCCTATCTACTGCGGTGAGGGCGTGGAAGTACAAGGAGTTGTCCTCCAGCTTGCCTCGACCTTTTTAACAATTTATAATATTTATAGAAGCCATGACGGGACCCTGGATCTCGGGGAGCTGCTCCATTATGGCACATATGAGTTCTTCCTTATTAGGGGGGATTTCAACGCCCCTTCGCCCCATCCATCAAATGAAGCAGGTTGGCATGTTGCCATGGCTCTTGATGAAATGGCAGGGGTTTCTATGCTAAATGATGTGTTGGCTTCAACTCACATCGGTGGTGGAAGACTCGATCTGACCTTCCTCTCCACGCCCCTGGTCTGTCTCTCTGAATGGTCACTCCACTCTTTTCTGACAAGTGATCACTTCACTGTGGCGGTCAGCCTTCCCATGGCCCTGCTTCCCCCCCCCCATTGCCTCCACCAAGGTGGGATTTTTGTAGGCCTAACTGAGCACATTATGAGCAGGCGGTTACTGACGGCTTTGCCACAGCTGTCCTTCCACCTACCCTTGAGTCTTTTGCTGACCAGGTGGCTCTAGTGTTACACCAAGCTGCCTCAGAAGTCATCCCTCTACGTTGGCATTCCACGGACTGCTACAAAGACGGCTGGTATTATAACGAGAGTGTTCAGGAAATCAATCATCGACTTAACGTGGCAAGGAAGAACTACCGCCGGCGACGATCCTCCCATAACAGGCGCTACCTCGTAGCTGTCTC
This sequence comes from Birgus latro, assembly GCA_018397915.1. Taxonomy (NCBI): domain Eukaryota; kingdom Metazoa; phylum Arthropoda; class Malacostraca; order Decapoda; family Coenobitidae; genus Birgus; species Birgus latro. The sequence goes on from JAGKTI010036484.1 coordinate 5,626, forward strand.
GCAACATGCTACCCAAGAAAACTGCATACGGGAAGAGGCGTGGATCAGACGGTGCCGGTCTCTTGATTGCCACTCCGCGCTTGGGAAGATGTGGATGAAGATTCACTCCATCTTAGGTCCACGTCCCTCTCGTCCGGCATCCCACCATGACCCTCTTGGGGAAGCCAGCCGTCTAGCTTCTCATTTTGCCGCCCGTACCGCCACGACCAATCTGCCACAGACGGTTCAGCTAACACAAGAAAGCCTTGCAGGCCCACGCACCGAGCGGATAGCGCAGCCTGCTCTCGGCCAGACAGTGCGGACTGCCCATTTACCATCGTGGAGCTGAATAAAGCGCTGCACCACAGACAGGATACGGCACCAGGCCCTGATGGCCTCACGTACTCTCTCCTTTTCCATGCTGGCTTGTCTGGGAAGGCTTGTATCCTCGATCTGCTCAACCGTTCCTGGGCTGACGGGCAACTCCCGAGATCTTGGAAGACAGCCATAATTCATCCCATACCCAAACCTCGCGACCCTGCTACTATGCGGCCCATCTCACTTCTCAACTGCATTGCAATAACAGCTGAGAGGATGGTGCATGCTAGACTGTCGTGGAGGCTGGGGCCGCTTCATCCACGGCTCTTTGCCTACCTCCCTGGCAGGAGTGCTACCCACTGTCTCACTTCCTTTCTTGGTGGGCTTCGACATGGGCATGGTATGGATGTCTTCCTCGACCTCGAGAAGGCTTTCGAACTCGCCAACCCAGTGGCAGTCCAAGCTGCACTTGCAGCAAAAGGGGTGGGGGGTAAGCTTCTATCGTGGATTCGAGATTTCTTTTCAAACCGTGCTGCCTGCGTCAGATATCAGGGCAGGCTTTCCCCCATATACCCACATGAAAATGGCACCCCTCAGGGTCGTGTGCTGAGCCCACTCCTATTCAGTGTGCTTGTTGAGAGGCTAATCAACATTGATTATGGCCATGGTGTCACCCTCCTCTGCTACGCAGATGACTTAGCCCTTGTTTTTTCAAGGAGGACCTGTTATGATCAGGCTCCTGTTGCCCTTTCCCGCCTATATGCCAGATGTGAGGAACCTGGCCTTAAGATTAATTTTGCCAAAACAAAATGCTTGCCTTTTGGTCTCAGGCCCCCTCAAAATCCGCTCCTCCTTGGAGGTCATCAGCTAGACGTTGTACGCCTGCATCAGTACCTCGGGGTGGGGTTAGACAGTGGCCTCAAATTTGACAAGCATGTCCGATATTTGAGAGAGCGTGCTGCTACACGGACCTCTGCACTTAAAGCCCTCTCCAGCCGCAGCCTGGGTGCATCATACCACGTCCTACGGGCATTTTACATTCACGCCATTCGTGCCTTATTGGACTACAGTGCAGTCTGTCTCAAGGGGCTTTCTTCATCTGTTGGTCAGTCCCTGGAGGTTCCCCAAAACATCACTCTCCGAATTATGCTAAGTGCACCTCCCTGGACACGCCTTGTCAATCTTTGTGTGGAGAGCTGCTTTCCCTCCCTTCAACATCGCATTTGGACACGAGCTTCGGCGGTTGTCCTCCAGCTCTGTCGTTGCCGACCTCACCTCCAGGTTGCTGCTCTCTTGCAGCGCATCCTAAGCAGGTCTCCTGATCCTCATCCAAAGGGGGATTGGGCCCTAACCACAGCCAACATAGTCCGCCGACTTGGTGTAGCCGACGATGTTCGTTGTGGCCCTGACTTGCCTTGCCCCGAATTCTCCACTGCTCCACCATGGGCCTTAACCATCTTTCACTTTGCTGAACCCACAGAGACACGACCCAGGGCCTCCTTACCCGCAATTCTTCATCAAGACGGTATCCGTCGAATGACAGAGCTTTCTTCTTCCGATACCGCCATTCTATTATACTGACGGCTCAGTTGGTGCTGACGGGTCTGCTGGAGCTGCTTTTGCTCTGGGTAAGCATGTATAGTCGTGGCGTGTCTCATCTGGAGTATCAGCTTATCAAACAGAGCTAGTGGCTATACTTGGTGCCTTCTGCCATGCTGACCACCACCTCCATCAACGTATTATTCTGAACACAGACTCCCTATAGTTTATTCATGGTCTGCAGGCGACCACCGTTCGTGACAACATCCATCTCATCACCTCTTTCTTTGCGATCGCCTCTTCTATACAACGCCGGGGAGGTGCAATAACACTTCAATCGCTTCCGGGGCACGTTGGAATAGACGGCAATGAGAGGGCTGATGCAGCTGCCCGCGATGCCTGCTCCTTCCCTGATGTAACCTCGCCCCAGCCTTTCCCTTGTACTGCGTAAGGTTTCCAGCAAAATCGGTCGCCTTTCCCATGACGATCATCAGTCCTGGGTGTTGGAGGGCTCCCAGTCCGCCACCTGGTATGCGACTGCCACGTCTTATTCTCCAGTTGATGTCCCTTTGGGCCTGCCTAATTACTTGCTTGTGCGTCTCAGCCGACTTCGACTGGGGTTCATTTGCTTTAGCCAGTTGTCTGGTGAGGTTCCTCTACCTTGTCCCCACTGTCATGAGCAGAGTGAGGAGCCTTTGCTCCATTACATACTGACTTGTCCTGCTACTACAAGACTGCGATCTCGTTCTGCCTGGCGGCTTGTCCACAGTTGTGACGACCTTGCAGATGCAGTGGGAGTCTTAGCACTGACACCCGCCCATGTTATACTGGATGTAGTTACATTCTACCCGCCTCCCCGCTGATCTTTAGCTTCAACTAGCTTAATGCATTTTCTCTGACGGGCTCTGTGTTTGCCCGTGTCCTCCTCATGGAGAAGGCAAATCTCCACAAAGAAATTTATAGTCATACTGAAATCGGGATCATCTCTATATCCAGCAACTACATTGTTCTTCTTTCACTGACACGTACTCTGATATGCTTGGTGCGCTTCTCACTGCGAAATCGCAGTAAACTGAACAAATAGATTTATAGTCATCCTGGATTCAGGTTGATTTCTAATTGTAACTGGATATTTAATAATACCCTACCTGATTATCCTTCAGTGACACCTTATATGATACGTCAGGTGCGATTTTTACCACGAACGATGCACTGGAAAACCACACACAAAATATTTATAGTGATCCTGAAATTGGGTTATTTATAGTCAAGAAGGAAATTTTATTAATCAATTACATTATCTATCCACCAATGACACCTTACTTGAAATATCGGGAGCGTTTTTCACCACGAAAGTGCATAGCAAAGTCGGAAAAAAAAGTCTGTAGTCATCCTGGAATCGTAATGATTGCTGATTGAAAACGAAATTTTCATAATAATCTAAATGTTCTTTGTTCAGTAACACCTTACATGATACGTCAGGTGCGATTTTTATTTTTACCAGGGTCCATCGGTCCGTGTGAACTAGACACAAAATATTTATAGTCATCATGAAATCGGGTTCATTTCTAGTCGGCAACGAAGATTTCATGATAAACAACTTCATCTGTCCTGCATAGACACATACCATGATATGCTTGGCTCCTTTTTTAATAGTACGAACAAAGAATCGCAGAAAACAGGAGAAAAATATTAAGAGTCATCCTGAAATAAGGTTGAGTTCTTATTGTAAATTGACATTTAATGATACCCTACTTGATCCTTCTTCAGTGACACCTTTCCTGATACTTCAGGTGCGATTTTTACCTGGACCCATCGCTCCGTGTGAACTAGATACAAATTTTTTATAGTCATCATGAAATTGGGTATATTTCTAGTCGGCAACGGAGATTTCACGATAAACTACTTCGTCTTTCCCGCACCGACACCTATCATGAAATGATTGGTTCCTATTTCAACATTACGAACAAAGAATCACAGAAAACGGGAGAAAAATATTTATAGTCATCCTGTCATCCTGGAATAAGGTTGATTTCTTACTGTAAATGAACTTTTAATGATGCCCTACTTGATCCATCTTCATTGACACCTTACCTGATACTTCAGGAGCGATTTTTATCCACGAACCATGGCTCCGTGGAAGCCACACAAAATATTTAGAGTCATACTGAAATTGGGCTCATTTCTAGTCGGAAACGGATTTTTAATAATAAGTAACTTTATCTTTTCACTAGTGACATCTTACGCGAAACTTCTGAACAGTTTTTCACCCCGATAATGCATTGCAAAAAACGCAACACGAATATTTATAGGCATTCTTGAATATGAATGTCTTCTGACTGAAATCAAATATATTCATAAGAACATACTTGATCTTTCTTCGATGACACCTTACCTGATACTTCAGCTGCGATTATTACTACGATGTATGGCTCCGTGAAAACAAGAGAGAAAATATTTGTAGTCATACTGAAATTGGGTTCATCTCGTTCCAGAAACTACTTTGTATTTCTTTCACTGACACGTACTCTGTTATGCTTGGTGCATTTCTCACTAAGAACAAATAATCACAGAAAATGAAAAAAAAAAAAACTGATTTATTGTCATCCTGAATTCAAGTTGAATTTTAATTGTAACTGGATATTTTATAATAACCTACTTGATTATCCATCAGTGACACCTTATCTGATATGTCAGGTGCGATTTTTACCACGAACGATGCACTGGAAAACCACACACAAAATATTTATAGCGATCCTGAAATCGGGTTCATTTCTAGTCGAGAAAGAATTTTTAATAATCAATTAAATTATATTTCCACCAATGACACCTTACTTGAAATATCGGGAGCGTTTTTCACCACAAAAATACATTGCAAAGTCGGGGGAAAAAAAGTCTGTAGTCATCCTGGAATCGTAATGATAATTTTTTTTTTTTTAAGGCAAGGAAGAAGGAACCAATGGCCACAGGCCTGCATACTGTTCCTTCCAAGAAAAAGCAAAAACAATACAAAAGAGGGCCAGATTTAAGATCAGTTCATTTCGGGATGCCTGGACACACTGTGTTTGAAAGACTAGAGATCATAGGAAGTAGGAAATACAGACAGAGGAAGACAGTTAAAGAGTTGACCAGTTGCATAAATGAAGGACTCGGAGTAACGGTTAACTCTTGCATTAGAGAGCTGGACAGAAGTGGGATGAGAGTTTGTTGCCGTCGTAGAGGTGGAGGGATGCAAGCAGACAGTTCAGAGGAACAGTGACCATTCAAGTAGCGATAGAAGAGAGATAAAGATGCAACAGTGCGGCGAAGAGACAAAGGTTGAAGGGAATCAGTAAGAGGAGCAGAGTTAATGAGACAAAAGCCTTTGACTCCACCCTATTGAGAAGAGCTGCATGTGGGGAGCCTCCCCACACATGAGAGTTGTACTCCATACATGGGCGAATAAAACCCGTGTACAAGGTCAACAACTATGCAGGGGTAAAGAAAGTTTGGAATCGGCTTAGAACACCTAATCTCTTGGAAGCAGATTTCACAAGAGATGTAATATGTTCTTCCCAAGACAAATCCCGAGAGAATGAAACCCCAAGCATGTTCAAGGATG